>JASDQU010242330.1:112358-122552 GCA_032191745.1 Picea mariana | reverse complement strand
ATTCATGGTGCAAAAGTAATACAAAATCTGAGATAACAAAAATCTCCATGTATAATGCAACCAGATCATAAAAATCACCAGGAAGAATACTTTGATAGAAAATGTATGCCTCATTTTCTTGTTGACGATTTTCTTTGCATTCATCATAAGCTGGTGGATTATGGTAGACTTTTGAACATGAAGATATTGAAATTGATTCATGATTATTAGCTCATTGAACAAAGAACTCGAGAAGTTGGTTCTTTCAAATTTCTAGAGGAATTTGAATCTCCTCAACATTCCCAGAAAAAGGAACATGAATATGTGCATTAAAGTCTAGATCTTGTTCATTGATAGTCAATGAAGAAACAATGTTTTGTTGATGATTTAGAACTTCAAAAGTACCATTCTGATAAGAAAAATCCTGGGAATTTCTACGAGCTAACACGCATTCATATTCTTTTTCAAGTTCCTTAAGAAGCTTTTTAAAAAAAATAAATTTATCCTCTTCACTAAATACATTGTAAGAGTCTAAAAAAGAGGATAAAACTGAAGAAGCATTTTCTTTCCATTCATCATAAGAAAACATACCTATCCATTCTTTAAAATCTTGAAGAAAAGCAGGGTCTGCCACCAACTCTGTTATCTTGGTAAATGAAGCAACTGGATCAGTAGTTGAGCTCGCCATGTTGAAACAATGGAGTTGCCAGTAAATCTTTAAGCATGAATTCTTCAACCATGTGGAGTCGCCGGGTGAATGATAAGCAATATAAAGTGTCCATATTTAGTTCACCATCCAAAGATAGATTTCCTCGTTGTCGTTCTCCCAGGGAAGATATCTTCACTTCCGTCCCCAGAAACGGTGCCAAAATATGTTAGTGCTAGAAGTTGCCCCTAGACTGCTATAGGGTCAAGCCTAGCACATCTTAGTTATTGCAATAGTTTTTTGTAGATGAAAATTAGATTTTGGATTGATTTGATGGATCAACGAGACTAAATGAGAAAAGAAAAGGCCAATAAAATAACTTTAGATCAGATATATACCTTTGGGCATGGAGTCAAGTAAACACCCTGTTAGATTGAAGGCCAATGAATTGCATATGAGACAAAATACTTATATGATGGTGGATGGAAGAATGGAGAATGCGACAAATATTAGAACATCCACCAAACATAGATTCTCTCTACAAAATGGATTTGACAGGTACTTGAACAAAGCACACAAGCAACAGGAAGATCACAACAAATTCTTTGTTGCTCAAGAATTTATTGTTTATGGACATCCATTGATTCTCAATGTCTGTAACTCATTCAAGCAAGAAGAAAAGCAGAATGGAAAACGAAAAGATCACAATCTGATAGCACAATTCATAGGGATGTTCAATGTCAGGAATGAATACTTAATAAAACTACCCATAGGCTTACAATGATTCATACACAGGCCTCTGCCCAAATTTCCCTCTCGGGTCTCCCCTCCACCTTTTCTACCAATAATCCATTTTATGTAAAATTACATCATTCTAAATATGGATTTGATTTCTTCTGATGATCATCTGAGATCTAGAGTTGACTTGACTTCCAGAAAATGGAGATTCATTGCCAATGATGAAAATTTTCCCCTCCTGCCATATGCTCTGTCACTAGAAATTTCTAGAAACTTTCATCCTAATCAGATGTAGATTTCTCCAGAACCATTGAGAAATTTCACAAACCCTCCAGGAAGAATGTAAATGGATCCATTTGGGAGGTGGGTTTTGAACAGTTTCAACAAATTCCTTACGGTTTGTTTGAAAATTAAGCTCGAAATTACCCTCCTAAATAATGACGGGAATGCACAAAATCTGGGATGATCTTTCTCCATCGAATGCTTCACCTGCAGTTGAATACTTTCAAATATGGAAAATATTTTGACCACCTGCTTTGTTTATCCATGAATTTCTGGAAGTCTTCTTTTGACTATTGACAAAATCCCTTGAAATCTGGGAATGACCCTCTAACTGTCAATTTTTCTTCTAGAAATATAGAGCATGATCTATTATGATTTCCATCTCTTATTGATCTAGAACAGGTTAACTTGGTTTCTGGAAACTCCATCACATGTCTACCAGAAAATTTGGAATTGCTTACTAAATTGGTGCTCAAAATCTGAAGTCATCTTATCAGTTATTTTGGCGAGGTTAACACCATCATCCGGATTCGAACCCAGGAGGAATTGATTCATTTGCGTATGGCATCAGATCTTAATAAAACTTGGCAACCTGGAGCTCCAAGCTTTCTCTTACAATGCTATGTGGCAGTTCACCATTCTGCGCTTAAGACAGCCTATAAACACTCTGAATTTTGGAATATAACCAATCTAAAAAATCACAAGATTCCTTTTATAACTTGCACATGTGCATGATGTAGCAGGTGGCTTGTCTCCAATTATATTTGTGGCACCATTATTCACTTCACTGCCATTGAGGATTCCTAGACAAACATTGCCTCGATAACTGATGACCAAGTAACCTTCTGGGAGAATGTCAAACTGTTTGGTCTTAATAAGCCATGGGTTGCCCCCAAAATCCAGGGTTAAAAAAGTGTCTCACATATTCTATAGACCTGATAGGATATTTCACCCGCCAACACAATGGTAAGAAATGCTGATGTATATCGTTGGTTCTAACAATGTGTTGTGTCGATGTAGGTTTTGGGCACAATGATGGTATGGAGATTTTTAGGCTTGCTGACCCATGTTTTATAAAAATCATAACAATGCCTTCGGATAGTCTCCCTAGCACTTGGGTTTAATAACAAACCACAATTTTATTTAAATAACATAAGCAATCAGATATGGCGTGAAAATAAAACATGGCAAAGAATTCAAAGATTTTTTGGGAAGTGATATAGTGTTTTATGATGGTGCTGCAAGAATATCACTTTTCTAGTAGCGTGTCTGTCATGACCAAAAGTCCAAATTTTAATACTGTGAATTTGAGTACTGACAGATCCCATATCCGAAGGAGAGTCTTGATCATTTGGGTCTAGGCCTCACCCAACAAACGATGGCTTATCAACAATCTAGGTGATGGCCCATCCATCATATTGTTTCTTAAGGTGCTTCTCCATTGAGATAGCCAAGTATATCATGAGAAACTTGTCATTATGGATTAGAAGGAGATGGTTGGTTGTGGTGCTCATGACTTTGTCTCTAGCATTCATTGTGTCTCAAACCGACTAACATGCTTTGTGGCATGACTTTCTACCATGGTGATGTGAACAAGATGAGCTAAGAGGAGAGAGTCCCTTTATCAACGTGTGCAAAATCCCAAAGCAACACTTTCTAATCAGCTCTAAAGATAACAAATTTAGCCTTTTTTATGGAAGTATTTCTTAACAGTTTGTTTCCTTTTTCTTAGATCTTCTAAAGCATGGTTTCTTTGTTCTTACAAGGCAAGCAAAGCATTTATTCTTTGAAAAATATCTGTCATGTTCAATTTTTTGGTCTGCAATGCTAGTCGAAGAGAGGTAAGTTCAATTTCTACAAGCATAATAGCTTCTTGGCCATATAAAAGATGGAATGGAGTATGGCCAATGCTAGATTTAGTAGTGGTCCAATCTACCCAAAGTGCATACGTGAGTAGAGTGTGCCACTGATGAGGTTTATCATTTATGATCTTCCTCAAAATTTTGACCAAGTTTTTATTAGTGGACTTAGCTTGCCCATTTCCTTGAGGATAATAGGTAGAAGAAGTAAAACGTTTCACACCAAATTTACTAAGAAATTGAGTGAATTTTGCAGAAATGAAAATTGGCCGATTATTAGAAATAATTTCAATAGGAAGACCAAAACGAGAAAAAATATTTGATTCCAGGAAAGAAATGATCTGCTCATCTTGTGCATGCTTGAGTGGTACAACTTCAGTCCACTTAGTAAAATAATTTGTTGATGTAAGTATAAAAATATGTCTAGCAGGTGATGGAGTATTGATAAGACCAATGAAATCTAAACCCGATTTGGAAAATGGAAAATCAAGAAGAACAGGTTGCAAGGGCATGGCAAAAGATTTTCTGAGCTGCTGCATCATCTATACATCATAACAACAACCCATCAATGGATATTCAAAATAATGAATTGCCTAAGATTAGATATTTAGAGGCTTAAAGACATAGCCTCCCAAATTGATGAGATTCTAGGTAACCATGACACTTTTGGAATTGCAAATAATAAACAAAGTCCTTATACCAAGGATGTTCAACGAGATCAAGATTCTGATTTTCAATAAAAAACAATGTTGATAAGGCATTTTCATCGTTTTCAGAAGAATCACTTAGTTTAGGATGTTGAGCCAATTGAAGTGCTAAGTCTCGTCCCTTGATTTTTTTTGATGTTATGATCATTAAATCACGTTCTTGATTTTTTGCAAGCCAATGTGCAAGTTTTCCTGAAAGATGACTTTGTGAAAGTTAAAACTTGACAACAGGTAAAGAGACTTTTACTTGTGTATGCTTTCCAAGAATAAGTGGCATAATTTTTCTATGGCCTTCATAAGAGAAAAATTATGTTTTTCAATAAGAGAATATTTGATTTCATCATCAGATAGGCTTTGCTTCATGTAGGCTATAAGTTGTTCGTTTTTTTGATCATCCTTTTATAGAAGAATAACATAAATTGTTTCTTTTGTTGAGTTTGTGTAGATAATAAAGTCTTTGTCAAAATACGGTTTCGCCACGACCGATGCAGAGTTGATTGCCTTTTTAATTCCCACAAAATCTTTTTCAACATCTTCCATACAAGAAAAAGATTGATCTCGTTTAAGCATGTTATGAATAGGCTTAACCATTACAACAAAATTAGGAACAATTATTCTAACAAAGTTAATTCTGCCCATAAAATATTGAATTTCCTTTTTAGATGTAGGGGATGGAAGATTTAAAATGGCGGCAACCCTCTCAGGATCAATGTTGATCCCTGAATTTGAAACACCGTGACTGAGAAGTTTACCTTGGGTGATGTTGAAAATAGATTTTTCAAGATTTGGAGACATGCCAAAATTTCCACATCGCAAAATGACCTTTTTAAGATGATCAAAATGATTTGATCAGTTTTTAGAATACACAGTTAAGTCATCAAGACAAATATGAAGTATCTTGCCGATAAGATCATCAAAAGCTATTTGCATAACTCTCTGAAAAGTGGCACCTGCATTAGATAATCCAAAATACGTCCACTCACAGGAAAAGGTGCCCCACTAAGTTATGAATGTGGTTTTATATTTGTCTGTCCTTTTTACTTTGATTTGATTATAACCATAAAAACCTTCAAGTAAGGACATCAACTGTGATCCTACAACTTACTCCAAAATCATTCCCATATTGGGAAGAGGGAAGTTATCCTTAATGATAGCTATGTTAAGTGCACGAAAATCCACACATAAATGAATATCACCATTATTTTCTTCGTAAAGGAACTAGATTAGACACCTACTCAGAGTATTTAACTGGAAAAATTATATGAGCATTTATTAACTTTTCCACTACTTTTCTAATGGTAGCTTCAAGAGTAGGATTAATGTGCCTTTGTTTCTACCTGCCAGGTTTTGCTTCTTCCTTAATCGAAATAGCATTTTGAATGACACTAGGATCAAAACCACGAAGATACTCGTAAGAACAGGCAAAAACATCTTTAAATTCACAGAACAAATCCATGAATTTCATTTTTTCATCTTCAGAACATTGGTCTCCTATTTTTAAAATTTTTGGATGCTCTTGAGTTCGAATGTTCAATGGAATGATATCTCCTATTTTCTATTTTGACTCCTCTTCTTTGTGATCTTTATTGTTGCTAACATCTATAGTTGAGAATGAGCTTTCAAGAGGAGTGAAGCCTTTAGGAATTTTATCATCTTCGAGATAAATTATTTCCTTTGGCTTATATGGCTCATTGTGAATAAAAGCACAAATGGTTTCATCATCAGGGAAAACTTTCCATGATTCCTCATTATTAGGAAGATGAGGTTGATACAAGGATAAAAATGTGCAATTAGGGCTTTGAGGCAATAGTTGACTTGTAGGAGAAGCTGCAAAAACAACTAACTTATCATCCATTAAATTCAATTCTCTTTTTATGTGAGTGATGTTAAAGGAAAACATATTTTGAATTAAAGTCCAAATAGCTTGGGTGTATCTTTTCACACAACTTGTTAGTAGGATTAAATATTTTTCTTACCAAAATGACAACAAGTTCCGAGTCTCCAAAAAAAACGAGATGACCACAACCTAGGTTGTAAGCATTTTCAATTCCTAACAACAAGGCCTCGAATACAATAATATCGTTTGTACATGAAAATTCTAGTCTATAGGAAAAATTGTGAATTTTACCTACATGAGTATAATATAATCCTTTCTCCATTACCTTCGCTTGAACATGCACCATCAAAGTGCATATGCCACATGCCATCTTCATAATCATCAAGTTGTTCAAGAGGAGTATCATATTCATCAAAAAAAATCGAATACACACCCATATCTTCCTCAATATCATTTACATTGGGTGAAGAACCTGATCAATGGACATATGTGAACCATCTAACAATAAATAACGACCAATTAAAACTTGCGAATCTAAACCCAAAATAATCGAGTAATTACTGACATGCATGTCAATTACTTGAATATCGAGAGTGGTTCTAATTTTGGGATGGGCACAAAAGACTAGAGTTACATCCTTAATTTCATTGATTGTTGATTGTTGTTGATTATTATTAGGACAACATACTCCTCACGTTTTATTTGTACAAGAGAGTCCTAGTTCTTCCATAATAATATTGGACATGATACTAGGGCTAGCTCCACCATCTATTAAGTAACAATGATCTATCCAACATTATTTTTATAGAAATATAAAAGGAGGATTTTTTTTACCAGATTCCTAAAATTATTTACACCTATCCTATTTACATGTGATTAATCCCCATCAAGTTTTTCAGATATCCTAGCTATTGGAGAAGTTTTACCTTCCATATAATTCTTCAGATGATGTTTTTGTTCTGGGACGATGACCATATCCAAGAGAGATGCATTTGATTTTATGTTAGTTAGTTGATTAAGAATATTATATTTGGATGGAGGAAAAGAGACCGATGTCTCTGGACTTTGAGTTGTTGTGACAACTTGGGAGTTTGTGTTTTGGGAAGAGGAACTTGGAGCAAAGGTAGTTTTGGGAATATTACCTTTCTCTAGACTTTAAGTTGTTGTGACAACCTGGGAGTTTGTGTTTTGGGAAGAGGAACTTGGAGAAAAGGTAGTTTTGGGAATATTAACCTTCCCTTTATTTGCTTATGATTTATTTCTTGTAGTTACTAACATCACATCTTCCTCAGGAGCCCAATCTAAGAAAGCAATATTTGTTTCAGTCTTTTTGCCAAAGATTTTCTCTTGTGCCCTTTTCTTAACCTCACAAGTACTTTCCTCATGATCATTGTCATAGAAATTACACCAAGCCCTAGAGAGAATAACCTTTGGTTGATTATGAAATGAAGAATTGATTGGATGATTTCTCAAAACAACTTAAGAAGAATACTCAGTAGGATATGAATTTGAGGTGACACATTTCCTCTCATAAGCAATCATTCGATTGCTCATATCTTGAACAAGCTGCAAAAATGTAGACATATCAGTCTGTTTTATAGAATCTTCCTTTGGAAGACTTGTTCTTTCCAATTGTTGTTCGTACTCTAAACAAGTTTTAAGTGTAGACCTTAGGTTTGTTACATTTTTTTCTTCTAATCTTTGACGATAATAAGAAGGCAATGCGTTATAATATTGAATAAAAGCAACTTGGTTATGAGGTCGGATCAAGTCATGGATTTGACTGTATGATTTGGTGAAACACAGATTGAAAGAATTAATTGTTTCACAATTGTTATAAACCAGATTGTTATATTCCCTTAATAAATATGTCGGGTTTTTAGGCTCCCACAAGTTTAATTAAACTAGTAAGTCAATTCATCCCAAGTTGAAAATACTTTCGGAGGTAATTCAAAAAAATCAACTGCAAAATTCCCTTCTAAAGAATTGAAAAATAAGCGCATGCAAGTGTCATTATCATTTGCTCCTATATTATGAAATGCAATAGAAAATGTAATTAAATGTTCATTAGTGGAAATGGTGTCATTTCCTAAGAAATTAAGCAAATGATCCTTGAATTTTGAAAGGGGATTTGTAGCTAGTGTAAGGTTCAAAGGTGAAGACACATGCCACTATATAGTGGTCGCATCTTCTTCAAACTGAAATAAGTTAAATTTCTTGATTACCTTGGCATAGTTTGTTGTAGATTGAACTGACATTTAGTGAATGGAAATACTTCCAATTATCGATGAAGGAGAGGATTGTGAAGAAGAGGGTGAACTAGTACCAGAAGAAGTGCCAGAGGATGTCATTTTGAAAATGATAGGAATTGGAGATAATGATGAACTTGAAGAGTCTGATAAATATCTACAATGTTTGGATAAAATATTCTCTAAAACAACATTCTTTCTTCCTATTTCAAATATAGGATTACTATAAGAAGATAAACCTCTTGTTCGTCGAGAAGAATGAGATCTAGAGGACATATGCCAACCTTTTACCGAGGGGGTTGATTTCAGACTTTCCTTTGTTGGGATTCCCACTGTTCACATATTATAATGTCTCTAGGAATAACCCCCCTAGAACGGTGAAGTTCAATGCGACTGTGAACAATTTCTAAAATCAGATTGAATAAACTCAAAGAAATGTTAGTCTAATCATCCAAACCATCACCAATGTTAGGTTGTCGTGCAACATGCAAAGTCATGAAATCGAAAACAAAAGAAGAAAATGAAATAAAGAAAATAAAATACAAATACGAGTAAAATTATGGATTAATTCCCCAGTATGGTTGCCAAATAAATGTTGATGAAAAAGAATGACTATCCTTGTACCAACATTTTCTAATCTTGCTTGGATAAAGCAAGATATGCAAGATTGTTACCCTATGTTTATAGCCTTTTGCAGAAATATCAATTAGCCCTCAAGAAATATGTTCTTGGGCCTAATGTTGTCTTTTATATTGTGTTTTGACAAAGAAATAAAAAAATGTTTGTAACAAAAAATTATATCAAATTTAACGAACAGTCATAAAACAAAAATCATAAATAAAGATTCCACATGTAGTCCAAAAGGAAACCTAAAACCATCAAATGATTTTATTAATTCAGTTCTGAAACACAACCACAAACATTCTTTCATACCCCAGAATGGGTAAAGACCAGAATAAGACTTAGAAGTCAGAGGTGGAATGTTACATCACACAGAGATGACTTGTGTCTTTTAAGTAAAACCAAGATTAAGAAAACTAGATTAACAAGCCACAATATGCCACAGTATTGACTCTGCACAAAATTCCTAATTAGCACTGAAAATTAATTCAGAAATCCAATAAGAATTTACAAACTATCATAAACATATGATTAACCTTCTGAAGCATGTCAACAATCTATGCTTCTTGGTCCTTCCTATTGCCACCTTCAATAAGACCTTATTATCAACAATAAATTCTTATCTTTTAAGTGATTCATAATCGAATAAAGTAGTAATGTAATCTCACTCTAGAGCAAGAGAAAACATTATCAGAGTTTGTGCTTTTATCTCCCTTGCTCGTCCCTTATTTTCTCATTTTATTCCCTAAAAGTAGTTTTGAGTAGTTCCAACCACTTTTAGTTAAGTTACTTAAATAAATTTTAGCTAGATAGGGACAACTCATAATTAAATATTAATAAATAATGATAAGGGTATAATAAATATTAACTAATAGGTGGGGACCCCCTAAACAACCTTGTTGTTTGATTTTGAAAATATTCCCTTGTACCTCCATCAATATATGTGCATCCCATGTCATTCAAATATCATCATTCATACACATATAAAATCAACCCACAATGAAATATTTCAAAAATACACTTGTGACTCCCGAATATCAAATATGTGTGTGTGTGTGTATGCTCCAAAAAAATAAATATGTCAATATGTTGTATAAAAACAACTGCTGTCCAAAATGAGTGAAACATGTTCCAATAGTCAAAATAAAATAACATGATAAAATAATAAATCATATTTTTTGTTTGAGGCAGTCTGCCTTTGTCCACTTTCTTGTTGGGTATGTGTTATATTCTTTGCATGAGTAGTAGTGTCGCATTTTTGGGGGGTTTGAGGGGG
>JASDQU010242330.1:81558-108022 GCA_032191745.1 Picea mariana | reverse complement strand
AATTGTCACTTTATAACTTAAGTGACATATTTCACTTTTTGACTTAAAGCTCCTAAGTCAAAGTGAAATTAGAATCATAAAGTAAAGTATGAGGGTAAAAGTCTCCCCCTTTGTGTTTAGAGACTCCTAAACACATGGGGACCACTTTCCAAGGTATCCAAAACTCAACAGCATTTACAATCCACATCCGATCACACAGATCTAATTACTAGCACTAAGCCATCGGGCATCCTTGCATTGCCTAAGTATCTATTTATATATTACAAAAGTGGGCCTAAGCGTGGGTAAACCCACGGGCCAACATCCCTTTCCCATTACATTAACCCAAAACCCTAAAAGAGGCCCAAAGTGGACCGAGATCCCGCGATCTCTGCTTCGCCTGGTGCTCCATCTTTGACAGGGTGTCGAAGTCCAAAATGGTCAATTATGACCAAGTACTCCTCAAAACTTGATCAAGGGCCAACAACGGATGATGACCTTTCATGAACCCACCCAGTGGCAACTCAAACCCTATGGGAACCAACTTACTAGGGCACCATGTCATTCCCGCAGGTGTAGACAAGTGGAAAGGCATAAGGTCCAAGCACACGTTAGAAGTAAAAAGAATTAAATGCACATATTCAAATGTTTTGAGAATCAGAGTGACACATACCATGATACCCGAACTCGTTACCTCATGGAGCAAGACCCACTGTTGCTGAAGGACCAGGCCGATGGGATGGATGTTGTTGTTGTTGACAAGGTGGAGGCGTTGAACAAGAAAGATGGGCCCTCTAGGGCCAGGCCCAGGTCAATATGGCTCTCGGTACTCCATATCTAGGACCTGTGGGCCTCGAGACATAATCTCATTAGTTATCCCTAGGCTAGGGGATAACAAACCCCAACCACTTCATCCACTTCTCATGGCTTAGAGAGGGATCTCTTGGAAACTCTCCCTGGCCTAGGGAAAGATCTACCCAATAGGACGCCTCGTCAACCCTCCCATATTCAAGCTTGACAAGTCGCATAGTGTCTTTGAGTTGTTAATTGTTTGATATAGCGATCTTTGATGCACATGCTTAGATGGCTTATTTATTGATTGGATTCACTTATCATGATGTTATGACTTGAGATTCTTGGAGGGCGTGCTCATTTGTCTTTGCAGGACCTAGTTGTGGACAGTTTTGGGAGAACAAGCCTAGCTTGGGCTTCCATGGGGCTACAAGCCGACAAGTTGGATGCTAGGGGCCCGCATGCCGGATGAGAAAGATCAGACTTGGAAGGCCTTGATGATGACTTGGACGACATAGCCCAACCCTCACTTGCCAAACGATTTTCACAGGAGGGGAAAAGCGCCCTCTTTTCGAGCATAACGTCATGTGTGGGGGGCTAGGGCATGGTGGTGAGATGATACGCTTTGGCACTTGGATGTTCTGAGAGGTTTGAGGTCTTGACCTTGAAGGAAGACATTTGGATGCTTGACACGTGGCTTTGGCAAGCCTAGACACCCTCCTCCTACACCAACAAGTCGCTCCTAATGGCAAAACATCCCCTAAAGGGGTGACATCTTTCTAAATTAGGGTTTTATTCGTTCAAAAGTGAAATTTTAAAGGAATTGTTGAATATTATTTTGTAAAAGGGGCAAGATTAGGGTTGTTAACCCCTAATCTTGTGTTTTACCCTAAAGTATGTGGACAAACTATGTAAGCTACATTTTGTATAAATAGAGATCATAAGATCTCATTTTTATCATAACTCTCCCTCATTGTGAGAAGTATTGGTCTGAAAGTTTCTCTATCTTTGGCAAGATTGTCTCTTTTAGCTCTTGTTTATGGCTATCTATTGATGAATGGTTGATGGAAGTCTAGCGCTAGCCTTGGATGATGTTTTCTAGCTCTCATGGTGGATTATCTTGGCATTTCTCTTGATCTTGGTATGGTCTTTTACTATTATGCTATCATTTTTTCAAGTCAAGTATTGTTATGCTAGGAGCTAGGTGGGAAGTATAAGGGCATACACCCCCACCATAGTCTTCATCTTTTTATGCGTCATCTCATTTATTATACAAGGGTTTGCTAAGAGAAGTATAAGGGCATACACCCTCTTAGCTCAAACCCTAGCTAGAGAAACTTGCCTTGGGAAGTAAAAGGGCTTACACCCCCAAGGAGGTAGCCTCTCTAGCTCTTTGTTTATTTTGACTCCATTAACCCAATAGTAAAGGCACTAGTCATACTTTTTTGCATTGGAGATATAAAATCATTGCCTTGGGAAACGCAATTTTTGATCTTTTGAAAGATTTCTTGCTTGAAGTTGGTTTGCCTAATTGAGAGGAGTCTTCCACTACTAGGACGTCCCCTCTCTCCCATTACTTTGTTTGCTGTTATAAACCCTAACCTACAGCCATTAGGGTTGATCTAACCTAGACAAACTACTAGCCATAACTCCTAAACTAACCCTAAACTAGCTCCTAAATTTTGCTCACTTACTCTACTAACTAGGGCACATATTTTGAGCTAACTCTTGGCATATTTTGATGGTCTAATTTGCCGATATAAGTGACTGAAAGCTACAGCCATAAAGCTGCAATTTTCTGCAGAAAATACATGTTTACAACAGCCATCTTCTCTTGCCTCTTAAGTGCCATTTTTCAGCCTATATTTATTGCTAATCTTGATGCTGAATTACTTAACTAGTTTAGATCTTTGTATGCTGATTTAGATGCTTTACTTGTTGATATAAACTGTCATCTACTACAGCAAATTAGGGACAGCAAGCTTAACATGTTGATCCCTGTTATCCCCTAACCTAGGGATAACTAAGGAGATTATGTCTCGAAGCCCACGGGTCCTAGACATGGAGTACCAAGAGCCAGATCGACTTGAGCATGGCCCTGGAGGGCCCATCCTTTCATTCTTCAGCACCTCCACTTTGTCAGCAGCAGCAGCATCCATCACCTCGGCCTAGTCCTATAGCAGAGATGGGTCTTGCTCCATGAGGTAATGAGTCCGGGTATTATGGTATGTGTCACTCTGATCCTCAAAACCTTTGAATATGTGCATTTAATTCTTTTTGCTTCTAACAAGTGCTTGGACTTTATGCTTTTCCACTTGACCATACCTGGGGGGAATGACAGGATGCCCTAGTAAGTTGGTTCCCATAGGGTTTGAGTTTCCACTGGGGGCATTCATGAAAGGCCATCGTCCGCTCCCACCATACTTACCACTTTCCATCTTGTTCCCGCTCATCCATCCCATTACACAGGTCCGAGCATTGGGTTGGCCAAATATCTAAGGGTTGTACCTTACCTTGTGGGAAGAAGGGGCTAAAGGCCCAGAGGGTAAAAGTAGTTGGCAAAAGATAAAAGCCAAAAGAATAAAACCTTGAGATGCTTTGCCCAGGGATCCCCGAGAAAGCAATAAAAAGCTTCTCAGCAAGAAACAGAGTGACCCATAAAAATAATAAAACAGGACCTAGTTAGAGGATAGGGGGTCTCATCACGAACCAGCCTATTAGGTCCATGGGCATGTACGGTATGACACTACCAACAGTTGCTCACCACGCCAGGGTATTGGCTCTTGGTGGCATAGCCAAGAGAAAGGGGGTCTCATCACGAGCCAACTTTCTCATTTCCATGAAATGCTTGTGGGTAACATTGCCACCATCGGTCACCACGCCAGGGCAGTGTCCCCTAACTAGCCTCTTGAAAGAATAAGCAATAAGAATAAAAGATAAAAGGCATGAATGGGCTTGGAAACATTTGCATCCATGACAGGTGCAGCTCACCCTCTACAGAGGCACCCACAAGTAAGCCATACATTTCCCTGCTATCGGCATGGCTACAAAAAGGGGCCCAAAGACGCTCAATGAAGCTTACGGCATGGCTACAAGAATTGAACAAAACATCTCCTTATCCAGGATAAAAGACCTCTTTACCTCAGGTAATCTTAACATGGAAAGTTTGTTTACCCGTGAGAACTTTATTGATGAATTCCAAGAAGGGGAACAAACCATCATTCAACTTAGGATTGTTGAAGACACAGTTGAGGAGCTGGAGCCTAAGCAAAATGATGGAGTATCAACCTGCGCTCCTCCTTCTGATGAGGCCATCCAAGACCCTGTTTCTCCTGCACAACAAAAGAACGATGAGGTTAGTTGTTTTCCATTTCAGAATCCCAATGACACCTTGTTCCATGATTCAGAAAATGAAAGAGAAATGAAAGCCTTGAACGAAGTAGATATTCCTTCCTGTACAATTGAAGACAAAGGAGCAGCCCATAAGGATGAAACAATAACGCATGCTAAAAACACCGAAGTCCTCGAAGCTCCTGCACAAGATGAAACAGTAAGTTGCCCTCCTCCCCGAGATTTTGATGATGCTCTACTTTATGATGGGGAAGATAAGGAGGAGATAAACGAGTCCTTGAATCCTGCATGTTATGATATAGATAGTGACATGGTTGATAACATTGATGAGTTCATACATGTTGGTAGACGTAGGTGGGATGTAGATAGTGACATGGTTGATAATATTGATGAGTTCATACATGTTGGTAGACGTAGGTGGGATGTAGTTGGATATGATTTAGATCCCATCTATGACATTGAGGGTCATTTCCAAGTGTTGCCTTTACGATCATCACAGCGTGTGATTCTTGACCAGTGGCAACAAGAAGATGAAGTCTTTACCCATACTTTTCAAACACCCAAGGAAGACCTAGTACCTTGCTTTCCTAATAGCTTTCAGTCTTACCTTGATGGTGTTGATGAGCACTCCTCTGATCACTTGGACTCTTTCCATAAAGATGATTATCAACCACTGTTGTGCTCAGATCTTGATAAGAGTAAGGACCTTCTTTTCTCGATGAAGGATCCTTGCGACGATTTTTCCAGACCACCTCCAATTACCCTACATTGTTATGTCTCTAGAAGTGTGGTTGGGAGTTATTTTTCTCATGTTGAGTTCCCTATAGGGCAAACACTAGAGCCCAAGGGTTGGTTCGATACTAAAAGTTTGAGTCTGTTGTCTCGGTTTTTCGACTTTCCCTTGACAGTTTGTCAGTCGTCTGCTAGATCTTTGTCGATCCCTTCCTTGATTTTAGAGAGTGAGGATGTCCTAGGTAGCCAGTTTGCTGACCTTTTGAGTCAGTTCTCTAAACCGTGGACTTTTCATGACCCTTTTCTGAAGTGAATTGAGTACTTTTCTTTCAGGTTGACTTGGCATGGTTTTATCCCCCCTGCCCGCCTCCATGAGTTAGACCTTGTGATCTCCGATGATATGATATATATTCTAACCCGTGACATTTTTGTGCTTGACTTATCACTATTTTGGTTTATGATGAAGCACAAAGGCAGGTATCGTGGGACGTTGCTGGATTGGTTTCACTGGTTGTTTGACTACACCCAACATCCAGCCAACAGGTAAGTACAGGTAAGTGACTTGCTTTACATTCACATTTATGACTACTTTATTTCAGTCCTTTATATACATGTATATGTTGGGGTGGCATTACCACCCCAATTGGTTACTGATACTTCTATCGAGATTGATCAGGTCAGCAGGTTATGCCAGAGATGTTGAGGTTCTCATGCGCTCTACGGTGAGCACATGTCCCTGAGTTGGAGCCAGATGTTATCCCCCTCTTTCAGGGATAACTAGGAGATCATGTCTCGAGGCCCACAGGTCCTAGACATTCTGTAAACTCCCTATAGGAGGTGATGCGACTGTGACCCAATGTCACCAGTGCACGATACCACCACTCGTGTGCCTCACCCTCCAAGTGTAAGGTCGCAAAACTGATGGCCTCTGTCTCAGTCATCTGGTTGAGTTTGTAATACGTGTCTAGCTTCTGTACCCCAGCTCTGGCGGTGTATTTGGACGATCCGTCGAAAGGAGGGATGGTGAGTTTCCCAACTTTTCGAATGAAATCGAGTTTATGCCCCTGCTGTTGTTGTGGTCCTCCCCTCTGCGGCTCTCTGGGGCGGTTCCTGAGTCTGAGTCCACAGTACTCGACTAAGGTCACGTCCTGATGGAAGTCACGACCCAATGTTGCGTACTCCCTCCTATACTCTGCAATGTCGTCTGCATGAGTGGGTGGCCACTGTGCTATCGGTGGCGGTGCTGCTACCGGGGGTGCCCTCTGGAAACTGGGAAACAAGGGTCTGGGAATCCTACTCGCAGAGGTGTATGTGCGAGAGGGTAACTGGGGTCTACTGCATGCTCCTGAGTTCCCCTGTGTTGCATGCGGGACTTGTGTGTCTGGGGTGCCCACTCTAGCCAATCTATCAACCACTTGTGCCAAGGACTGAGACATGGTCCGTTGACTAGCTAACATATCGTTGATAACCTGCATGAAAGTTGTCTCTGGATCTACGGGGGCCTTGCCACTGCCTTCTGGTCGCTCATATCTGTCTCCTCACATCCTCTCTGCCTCGCACTCAGCCTCACGCTCTACCCTTCTCTCTTCTTCTCTGTGTGCCTCTTCCTCTTCCTCTGAGCTAGGAGGAAAAGGGGGAAAATCAGGCCTATGCCTTCTTTCCTTATGCCTGTTGTAAGTGACATATTCGTCACCTACGTGTTTACGGCCCTCTGGGTCTTCTGCTGTACTCATTGTCTTTAGTCACAGGCTTGCAGGACTAAAGCTCTGATACCACTGTAATGTTCCTGACTTGGCTAGTCTAGGAAACGTTGCTAATGTGTATGTAGGATCAATGGTTTACAGCATATAAATGATCATACAAATAATAAACGCGACAAAGGACTGCAAAGTTTGTATTATGCTATCTCTGTGGATTATAATGGCCGAATGCGGCTGAATAAACTGACAATACTCGACTAGATCAACAAACAAAGGATCTTAGCTGGAATACAAATAAGCAACTAAAAGATAATACCCGAAATATGGGAGCACCGCGGAATCAATGGATGCGCTGGGACTATGGCAGCTCTGACGGTAACTGCTGGAAGTCTGGAAAGTTCGCCCTGGGAGCTATACTTCTCAGAATGGCCTGGAAACTGTCCCAAATGATGCGCCCTGCTCTAGTCCTCAGTACTGGTATCTGTCGGACCCCTTTACTGATGAATCTGGGCCCCGGATGGATACCCCTGGCGAAATGCGCCCCTCTTCTTCTAGCAAAGTGCGTCCTAGTGATTCCACCGTCGGAATCGGACAAGATATGTCTCAAAACGACCGCCTTGGTCTACTGGGAAATGGGTCGAAAGGGTTTCCCTGAATCTGATCTGATGCTCGCTCTGGAACCCCAAATGTGCCCGCCAAAAGTGTCGCACATTCAAGTCTGGAAAATGCGTCCCAGTTGAGTCCTCCGTCGGAATCTGATGAGGAACCAGGCAAAAAATGCGCCTTGCCCTCCTCTCAAATGGGTCGGAGGGAAATCTCGGAATTCTTCCTAGATGGGATAAGTCGACTAAAAACCCTCTCAGAAGCTACGCCCTCACTCTGAATGAATGCACCCTGGCTGTTGAACACTGTGTAACTGTTGCTGAAGAATGATGGAAGACCTGAATGATCTTCCTAGTGACTAGGGTGTGTCTCTCAACACCGAAATCAGCCAACTGGTGTCTTCCTCCTGGAATCCACTAAATTATCTCTCCTGAGATGAACCTCTTCTCCTCAATGACAAGTCATAATCTGCATAATGATGAATTAGGTCGTTGACCCTTCCTTTATAGCTTTCCAAAACCTTAAATCATGCTGAAACCCTAATTCACAGTTGACTTCCAAAACCCTAAATCACTGCTGAAACCCTAATTCACTGTTGACTTCTATTTTTAGCTCATAATGACTTAAAAGCGCTTTTAACCCTTTTTAGCTCAATGTCACTTTCCGAATATAACACCTGTGACTGGAGTGACCTCTAGTAACCCTGTTTACCCCTCTTTGGCCCTGGCTATAGTCTAACAGGGCGGTTTAGACCATTAAGCCTCCTCTCTTGAGCTCCTATTTGGAAAGGGACATTACAGTGACCTGCCATTGGTGAGTCATGACATGCTTGCAACACTCTGGCCTTGAAGGCCGATTCAGGAACCAAAAAGATTCGGCCCTTATAATAGATGAGGCCATCAATGATCCTAAAGTTATCGTCCTATATTTGCCCGTCCATTACCTGACAAGCGAACTGATTCTTTGCATATTCCATCACCAAGTGGTCCTTCCAATCAACAAACACGTCTGTCATGGCATAAATGGATGGCCTCCTAGACAACGCATCAGCCACCGCGTTGTTCTTCCCTTTGACAAATTCAATGTCAAAGTCATAGGCTTGTATTCTGCTTACCCATTTATGTTGCCTTTCATTCAAGTCCTTCTGCTCCAATAGGTACTTGAGACTGTTATGATCTTATTTCACCACAAACCGTGCACCTACCAGGTATTGTCTGAATTTGGCCAAAGCGTGCACGATGGCCAGCATCTCTTTGTCATAAATGTTGTAAAGTAACTCAACTCCCCTGAGTTTTTGGCTCTCATAGGCAAGAGGGTGCCTATTTTGCATCAGTATGGCCCCAATACCTTCTCCTGAGGCATCACACTCCAAGGTGAAAGGTTGGTCGAAATCTGGTAGGGCTAAGACTGGGCATGTGCTCATCACCTTTTTCATCTTGTCAAATGTAAATTGGGCCTCCTCATTCTATTTGAAAGCTCCTTTCTTGGTCAAATCGGTCAAGGGTGCACAAAGCTGAGAGAACCCCTTGACAAACTTCCTGTAGTAAGTGCATATGCCTATAAATCCACTTAATTCTGTAAGGGTCTTAAGTGTAGGCCACTCCATTATGGCTTGAATTTTCTCCTGATGTAACTGTACCCCCTTTCCTCCGATGATGTGTCCCAAGTAAAGAACCTTCGTCATTCCAAACTCACATTTGGACTCCTTAGCATACAATGAATGCTTCTTCATGATAGACAGAATTTGGTCCAAATGCCGAAGGTGTTCCTCCCACGTCTTGCTATAAATGAGCAAGTCATCAAAAAATACCAAGAGATGCTTCCTCAATTGTTTGTTGAAGACATGGTTCATACAAGATTGGAACGTGGTTGGGGCATTGGTTAACCCGAAGGCATCACTAAGAACTCATAGTGACCATAATGACACCTGAAAGTAGTTTTTGGGATGTCCTCCGCCCTCATTTTGATTTGGTGGTAGCCAGAACGTAGATCATTTTTTGTGAAATAGACAACCCCATGCAGTTCGTCCGGTAGCTCATCAATCCTTGGTATAGGATATCTGTTTTTTATTGTTTTCTTATTTAATGCCCGGAAGTCAATGCACATGTGCATGGTTCCATCCTTTTTCATGACCAACACCACTGAAGAAGCAAAAGGGCTAGAACTCGGCCTGATGTGCCCCATATCCAAGAGCTATTTGATTGCCTTCTCTATCTCGTCCTTATACTTCTTCGGATGCCTGTACGGTGTGGTGATGACTGGTTTGGCTCCTGCCTCCAACTCAATGATGTGCTCAAACCCCCTGTTTGGTGGCACCCTTGGTGGGATAGGTCCAAACACCTTGCTGTGTTTGTCAATGATTTCCTGGATTTCTAGTGTGTAGTGAACCTTGCCCTGCTCGTCCACACGTGCTGAAATTATGCATTCCGCTGCATATACTATCTCTTCTCTCCTGAAGATGGCTTCCATCCTCTTGGTCGTAACTACCTTGGCTAAGTTACCTATCATGCCTCGGAGCACTACCTTTCGTCCACCCTCCTCTGTGAAAGACGTCATGGTCTTGTAGTTGGTGGTGATAGGCCCCAACGTACTGAGCCACTGAACTCCAAGGATTATGTTGGTATCCGAAAGGTCCATCACATAGACATCCTATATCAACTCATGCCTACCCAATGTAAGCTTCATGCCTGGAATGTACCTGTCACAAGGCATGGTGCTCCCACCAGCTACCTCCACCTTGAACCCTTCAAATTCAACCGTGGGTATATGCCTCCTCCGTAACAATGCTAAGTCAATGAAGTTGTGAGAAGCTCCCCCATCTATCAATAATGACACCTTCTGCCCCTGCAAGACTGCTCTCATCCTAAAAGTGTTATACTTGGGCACTCCGCTGATGGATGCCAAGGTGGCTTTCTCCTCAACCGTACTGTCATGACCTGTGGTCTCCTCTTCTGTCGTCTCTGTGGTGTCTGCCTCCATGTTCTGGATATGGCCGAAATCCTCCTCCTCCTCATTGTCTGAAGTTACCTCTATGTAGTGCCTTGGCCACGGCCAATGCATTTGTGTGATGGGTTCCATGGTTCTTTGCAAGTGTAGCAAAGTTACTTCCTCCTCAATTCCCTTCTGGTGTTCTCATCCAATCTGCCTCTGCCCCTGTCAAACCCCCTTGGGTCATGTCCTCCTGGGTTCATTGGAGGTCTCTGATCTCTTCCTCCTGTGTTAAGAGGTGGTCTACGCACAAATTTTGGCTTGGCAGTTGGTCCTAGGACTCTCCTCCTCTAAATGGCATCATGTAGGTTGGTAGGCTTAAAAGCCTTTACCCAACCCTTCAAGGGTTCCATCAACCCTTCAGTGAAGAGCATCATGAGTCTGATCTGTGATATATCCTGCACCATGACTGATAGCCTCTTGTATTCTTCAATGTACACCTTTAGTGCTTCTGTCTGTCTGAGCTGTGTGAGCTCCCGGAAATGCAACTCAGGATCCCCCTGATCAAATCTGTCAATGAGTCTCTAAGTGAACTCTGTGTATGCCACTATCTGATTGTGGCCTAGTGTGGTCAGTCCATGATACCACCAATCATGAGCTTTGCCATCCAAGTACATGGTGGCAAACTTGATGGCTTCCATCTCCCTCATGGGATTAAGCTGCAGATAAGTGTCCAGCTTCTATACCCATGTCTGTGTTGTCATCTTGGTCATACCATCAAAGTAGGGAATATCCATATTCCCTGCTCTGCATTCAAACTCATAATTGCTCCTGTGGTTCGGCCTAGGCTTGTTTCTGAATTTGGTTGACAGTATTGATCCAGGGACATCTACCTCTGAATCATCATATCCAAATCATTGTACTCCCTGGTACACCGTGGCATTTGCTCAACAAAGTCATCCACCTGTTCATGTTGTGCCTGTTCATCTGTGAACGTGGGTAAGTATGGTCTAGGGGTAGCCCTGCTACCCATCTGTCCATGTGGAGTGCTCCCTCCATGGCTTCCCTCGAACTGATGATAGGGAACATGCTCTGTATTATACCTGTTTCCCCCGTGTGATCCACCAGTCTCCCTGTTTTCATACGTCTCTGGACCATTCCCCTTGTGAGTCATCTGCATCAACAGCTCGGCTATCCTTGACTGGTTCTCATCCACCTTCCTCAGGTTCTCATCTACCTTCTTCAAGGTCTCAGTGATTTCGGCTTGTCCTCTATGGTTTGCATCATATTTCTCCTGCAAGTGGATGACCAGTTTACTTTCTGTTTGGTTTATGGATTTATTGAACTCTTGTGCTAAGAAAGCCAGGCCCTAGGGCTCACCGTCATCACCCGAACCATCCATCTCGGCCTCTGTTTCACTTGCCTGTTTCTTCCGTCGGCCCATATAGATACCATTGTACCTCTGCATGCGCTAATCCTCACAGGATGGGAGGATCAGAGCTTTGATGCCACTGTAATGTTCCCAAGCCAATTTTTTCGCTTAGGAACACTAACTTACTCCTGACTTAATTGTTTTACTGTTGTGTGTGCAGGGTGGCCACTGATATTTCGACCTTAGGGTTTATTTCAGTTATTCAGTCACAGTGTATTCAAGATACACTCAATACATAAAGATCTCAACAATACACAAGATATGGAACCACAAACAAAATCTGATCTTTTATTATAAGAAAGCAAACACCTGATACAATATAGAAGCAGATATGGAATAGCTTCAGATGGCTTCAAGACAATGAAATGAGCTTCTACAAAATGCTCCCAGAAACACAAGATAAGCCTCCCAAAGGTTGAATGCAAGATGAACGATCCAATACAAAATCTAGGGTTTGGCCTAACCCTCAAGCTGCTGGTACATCCTGTTGAAGAATGTGAAGACCAAGGGTTCAGCCCTCCTAAAGAAGAAGACTTCCAAATGCTACCAAGTTCCACGAAGAGATAGATCAGTGCAAGGGTAACCCCCTCCTAATGTATGATGCCCAAACATTGAATCCTCCTCCTCCAACTGCTGAAACCCTAAACTGGTACGGCCCTCCTAAAACCCTGAATATGACCAACAATTCGGCCTAGATGAATGAGGCCTCCAAACCTCCTGATACTCTCTAGGATGATAGATCGGGTAGTCACAAACCCCTGGGAGAAGTTTCAAGGTCAAATCTGAGGTAGAGCCTCCTAGATTTGAGAATCATTGAATCACCAAGACGTCCTCTTTCCTCCAAGACCGTCCCAACCTGCAAATAATAATTTGAACGTAGTAACTCCTCAAGAAAGCCTCCAAACCGATGAGCAAGGTCCTGCAAGCAAAACCCTAATGCCGAAATCTCTCAAAGCTCTCTCAATAGGTTGGATCGAACTGTTCCTCAATCAATGGTGCGCCCCTGCTGGAAAACCCTAACTGGTATGGCCCTGTTGTCCTCCTGAATAGATGATGGATGTAGAATGGTGTGGGTGGAGTGTTTCATCCCCAAGACCAAGCTTGGAACAAGGTGAGTGGAATATTTCACCACTGAGTTGTTCTCTAGGGTTTGTAATCTCAAAACCCTCAAAACTGTATGCTCAAGAGCATCAACAAGCAAAATACCAATATCCAAGATGAATGAATGGTGCGCCCTAGCCTTTCCTTTATACTTCTTTTCTGTTTTCCTGTTGAGTTAGTTTAACCCCTAGGTTTAACCCTAACTCAACCTCCAGCGCTCTAATTCTTCATTGAGTTACCTTTTTGTTCTTTTTCACTTTTTGCCTAAGTCAACTTCAAAATATAACATTAGTTTGGTTGACTTTTCCCCATGCTGTGTGAGACTATGGTCTAGTGGGGATGCCTAGACCATTAAGTCTTCCCAGACCTCTTCATCAAGATGTGGGGGACATTACACCGACCCAACCACAAAGCAAGTGCTACAACTTGGGAATCCTACACCCAATGTCACCTTGATGTAGGTCCCGCACTTCAAGGGTGACTGGGTCACTCTAGGGAGGCGATCTCGGTGACCCTAGGGGATTGAGATGGAGATGGAGATGGATGGAAATGAAGCCCCTATAGGTCAAGTCTAAGTGGAGTGAAAGGTGGAAAGAGATGCCTTGTAAGTCAAGTAATTGTTGCCCAACAGGTATAATACTTCTCTGGATGATTGTACTTGCCCGAGACACAAGAAAAGACACTTTGCAATAATATATGTTAGTTGGATCAGCAAGTTAAGCTTGCTATCCCTATTTTGCAGCAACAGATAAAAGTATATATCAGCAAGAAAATGATACTATAAGCTACTCAATAAATGCTAAGGATTAAGTAGAAAATGCAAGAGAAAAACTAGTAAATGACTAGCTAAACTCAAGATGAAAAACCAATACTCTTAGCATAAAAGATAAGGCTGTTGTAAACACTTATCTGCAGCAAATTATATCAGCCTTATGGTTGGAACATTCAATATATTACAGCAAGAAAATCAGCCACTGAAATCTCCTCAAACTTTGCCAAAAAGTGCATTGGACCAAGAAGAATAAGTGAGCAAACTTTGAACAAAATCCAATGGTTGATAAGAGAGTTATTCAAGCAAATGAGTTAGGGTTTTTGCAGCCCTAATGGTTGAAGATGCAATTTTGTAATAGCAGAAATAAGTAGCCCCTAGATGGGGACGCCCTAGTGCCTGTGAGGTGCCCAAGGCACAAGGAATACAATCCACGTTGCAAGAAGTAAAAATGACCGAAAATCACGTTTCTCAATGCAATATTTTATTTCTCCAATGCAACAAATCAATGACTAGTGCCTTTACTATTGGGTTAATGGAGTCAAAAGGATCTTAGAGAAGCTACCTCCTTGGGGGTGTAAGCCCTTTTACTTCCCAAGGGAAGTTTCTCTAGGCTAGGGTTTAAGCTAAGAGGGTGTATGCCCTTATACTTCTCTTAGCAAACCCTTAATCAATGAGATGAAGCAAATAAAATGATGAAGGCTATGGTGGGGGTGTATGTCCTTATACTTCCCACCTAGCTCCTAGCATAACAATACTTGAACTTGAAAAATGATAGCATAATAGTAGAAAACCATACCAAGATCAAGAGAAGTGCCAAGATAATCACCACAAGAGCTAGAATGCATCATCCAAAGCTAGCGCTAGACCTCCTCCATCAACCATTCATAAACATAGCCATAAAACAAGTGCACAAGAGATAAAAGAGCCAAGTGTGGTGCAAATTTCAGACCAAGGCCTCTCACAAGAGGGAGAGTTATGATTTTAAAATGAGATCTTATGATCTCTATTTATACAAAATGTAGCTAACATAGCTTGTCCACAAATTAAGGAGTAAAACACAAGATTAGGGATCAACAACCCTAATCTTGCCCCCTTAACAAAGTAATATTAAACAATTCACTTAAAATTTTACGTTTTGCACAAATAAAACCCTAATTTAGGAGGACGTCACCCCTTTAGGGGACGTTTTTCCACTTGAGGAAGTCGTTGGTGTTGGAGAAGCATGGATAGGCCTCCAAAGGCCACATGTCAAGCATCTAAGCACTCTCATCATGGTGAAGACCCTTCTCCTCCTCAAACGTCCATGTGTCAAAAGAGTGGCACATCTCCACCATGCCCTAGCCCCCAAAAGTATGACATCAAGCTCAAAAGTAAAACGCTTTTCCCCTCCTAGGCAAATCGTTTGGCAATTAATGGGTGGGCTAGGTTGTCCAAATCATCATCAAGGTCGTCCAAATCTGATCTCTCTCATCTGGCATGCGGGCCCCTGGCATCCAACCTGTGGGCTTGTAGCCCCATGGATGCCCAAGCTAGGCTTGTTCTCCCAAAACTGTCCACCAACTAGGTCCTGCAAAGACAAATGAACACGCCCTCCAAGGATCTCAAGTCATAACATCATGATAAGTGAATCCAATCAATAAATAAGCCATCTAAGCATGTGCATCAAAGATTACTATATCAAACAATTAACAGCTCAAAGACACTATGCGACTTGTCAAGCTTGAATATGGGAGGGTTGATGAGGTGTCCTATTGGGTAGGTCTTGCCCTAGGTCAAGGAGAGCTTCCAAGAGATCCCTCTCTAAGCCATGTAAAGTGGATGAGGTGGTAGGGGTCAAGACTCAATGGGCATAGGGCTCATGACATACAAAGGGTTGTAATGTCTCATTCATGGGTGCCTTTGTAGAGGGTGTGTGGTACCTTCGTCCGCAATGCATTTTTTCCAAGCCCATAAATTGTCTTTTATCTTTCTTTCTTTATTTTCTTTCAATATAGCATAAGGAGAGTTTGAAGGTCACTTCCCTGGAGTGGTGACCAGGTGGTGGCAATGTCACCCACAAACACCTAATGGAAATGAGAAGGTTGGCTCGTGATGAGACCCCCTTTCTCTCAGCCATGTAACTGAGAGCCATTGCCCTTGTTTGGTGACTAGATGATGACAATGTCATACCACTAGATATCCATGGACGTGATAGGTCGGCTCGTGATGATACCTCATATCCTTTAACTAACCTTTTAAGCATTCTTTATTATATTATGGGTCCCCTTTATTCAAAGATAAGTGTTTCAATGCTTTCTTGGGTGATCCCTGGGAGAAGCATATGGAAGGTTTATATAATTATTTTATCTTTTACCCAACATCAAACCCCTCTGGGCCTTTAGCCCCTTCTTCCCATAGAATGAGGGACAACCCCTTCTTGGGTCAATACACCGTAAAATCCCAAGAGATAAAGAAATGGAGGGTAACAATGATGGAAAGTGGTAAGTATGGTCGGGAACAGTACGATGGCTTATTAAGGGATTTCCCAGTAGCAAACCCATCCCCAAGGAAAACCACTTACTAGGGCACAATGTCAACCACCAAGGTGAAGCAGTGAAAAAGGCATAATGTCCAAGCACATATCATGAAATCTAGAGCAATCTAAGACACAACATAATCAAATGGCTTAAACATTGAAATGATGCTCACCATAATACTGACTTGTACCTCATGGAGCAAGGCCCACTGCCTTCCGGAAGCCAGCTGGTGTGGTGGATGCCATCTACAAAACTGTGACCATCTGTGGTGGTAAGTGGGTTTTCCATTTGTGCAAAAGGGTATTGTTGGTCATGTACTCTCTCGACACTCCGTAACTGCAACCTGAGGGCCTCGAAACATAATCTTCTTAGTTATCCACAAAATGGGGATAACAGTCACCACATGGGGGGAATCCCAGTGACCCTCGGGGGATTGAGACGGAAAGTGATATGATGAAGAGTGAAACCCCTATAGGTCAAGCTTGAAGAGTGAAGGATGGCTTGGAAAGGAGTCTTGTGAAGGGGTGAATGGTTTCCAAGTGTTGTGCACCTGCAAAACAGTGTTAGCCCTGCACGGAACAAGACAAATGATCATAAACCAAGCCTTAAATCAAATGAGAATCAGCAAGATAAGCTTGTTGTCCCAAATTGCAGCAGTATGGAAATATATGGATCAGCAAATAAAGATGTTACTAGCTGCAAAATTTACCATCCAAAACATCAAATAATTATTGGGTAATCACAACTTATTCATGAAATCACAAAATTCTTGCATAGTGCTTGAATTAGGTTCATTCTACTTTTGGTGCAGCCTTCCTCTTGAACACCATTCCACCCCTTTAAGCCTATTTCAACGTTCATGTCACTGATTCAAGAAATCATAGAATTTTTGCATAGCACAGAATTAGACCTGTCTACCATACCTTCATTATCGTTTACTCTAGCATGCTCAAAAGCTTCATCCGCTCGTAAGGTTCAAATTTCCCATTGAATCTTACTAAGGTTCATTTAAATGATTTAAATTGAAATATATAGATTTGGGAAAATTCAGGGCTCAAGCACAACCCCATACTTACTAGGCACCTGTGTTCCCATCATGGATTGGGAAGATTCAATCACCATTTTCTAATGCTCCAAATGATGAATTGTTAAAACATTTGCCACTAGATTGTTCATGGGCTAAATACCACCAGTTATATTAGTTACAAAACGTATTGACAAAAATGTTATCATATGAATCAGCATTCCAAGCAACTCCTTCATTGTAGTCTTGTACTCCGCCATACCTACTTGTCAGTGGAGAAATGAAAACACAACGTACTGTTTCTACTTTTTATCTGGGATTTTAATTGCTCCAATACCACTTTTTATGCCCCACAAAGAACAATAAAGATATTGATAGGAAAGGAATAATATTCCAAAAGTAAGTAAATAGAAAGAACCCTCAGCAGCAAACTACTTGTCCATAGACTTCAAAAGAAGCACCCTGCTTCCACAAGAGATTAAAGAAAAGGAAAATCCATAATGCCAGAAGAATTCGGGATATTCTCGAGCATAGACTGATCTATGATACAACAACACACATGCCATTAGTACATTCAAAATGCCATGGCTAAGAAGCATTCAAGGTAGCATGTCTAACATGCATCTAGAATCTTCATCAAGTAGTGAAAATGACATGCTTTGACATGCTTTGACATGCTTCCTCTTCAATGAGCAAAATGTGCCTTTTATCCTTGTGTCATTTCAACAAAGATGAATCAATGAAGGCAGAGTTGGAGGCTTATAGTGAAAGTGACTACTACAAAGCATGTTTTTAAGTTTTTGGATATTGACAAGTGACCTACTTGGAGACAACATTTTGCATTACTAGTGCATTGTCTCTTACATATATGTAACCATCAAGTTTCATCTTTTCTTTACTTCCCATTTAACTATGTTCATCTTTTGCAACTTAATTATTGCTTAGCTTATTCTAATCTTTGAATGTTCTAAATCTAGGGCTAGGTTCGGTATGCCTTTTATGCATTGTCCTTGTTTTGATTTATGAAGTAATTTAGAGTAATTTTATTGAGAGAAGCAAAATGCACTACAGCCCAAGCAGGAGCGAGGCTCCATCAACATTCTGTGTACATGTGCATTTTATTGTGTGTGTCCAACTGTAGATTGAATTTAAATGATGTATTGGATACGCTGAATATGGACACTAACCCATTTAACAATACATTAAATATAGATATACATTGGTTCCATTGAATATGGACATAAGCACAAATCAATCTAAATGAGATGCACCTTGAGGTTGCCAATTCACACAAATGGTCTAAATGAGATGCACCTTGAGGTTGCCGAATTCACACACATAGCCAATGTATTAAATATTGAAATTTGAGATATGCAGCTTTGAGCTTTGCAACCACCAGAAGCACATCATACCAGGATTTAGATGGGTTTGTGCTGGTTTAAAATATGATCTGAAATCTTCATACACGTAAGGCTCCGAAAGTACAAGAGTGGCATTCTCTGATCATGTTCTAAAACTGAGAAAGCATTTCTTGGTGAAACAATTCATAAATGAACAGCAGAGAAAGAGAAAGCAGAAGTGATAACTAGTAGAACCTGCCTCGTAAAATTCTCTAATTAACAAAACTTCAAGTTGAGATTCAGACTCGTGCAAATTCCATTCTGCCTAGAATGGTTTGTTAAAGCAGATTCCGATCGTTGAAAACATGCCTGAAACAACATATACAAAACTGATTGACATACCTCTCTATCGTTATAGCTGTTTGCCCCGAACACTCCATTTGCCAAATACCCAGGACGGAAAAGACTATACGGCGAAACTTGACCACCACTTAATGCTGAACCAGAACGATTCAATGGAGAAGACCCACATATATATGCTGTCGCGTTAGCCATTTCCCACCTGCAAAATATACGCAATTGTCTGATAATTATTATGGCGGACTTGTGCGTTTGTGCGGGTTATGGATTCAAATATGCAGCATTCTGAAATCGTAAGTTTGTCCCACGTCACTAGAGATTAGATCACTGTAGATTGTACGAGGTAGATGTCGTGTCTTATCCTTTCAGTTGGGTGGCTAGAAAGCAAGAACGAAATAAGAGGGACACTAGCCTTTTTAATAGTGGAAGTCATGTTGATAGAAAGGGTTAGGGTTAGGGTTATGATTAATTGTCAAATTTGAAGAGTATACGTTTTTATGAATAAAAGTTGAAAAAATAATTGTATTTTAATTGAAAAGAGCAAATTAGTAACACATTATATATATATAGTTTTTTTCAATTATTTAAAATGTTCAAATTTAATAAGATTATACATATAAGTTGAAATTTCAATAGAAAGTAATAATAATAATTTTTTGGAGGTTCCCAAGATCCATAAAAACATGAAATTAAAGGAAATTACTCATCAAGACCACCATGTTATTTTTATTGAGGATATTGATTGTTGGTTTTATCTCTCAAGCTATGTGAAAATGCATGAAAGAGTGAGATGTTAGAGCATAATCTCTAATACATAAGTTTGATGATAATAAAAATTATATTACCTTCTCCCTAGCTTTCTTAAGAATCCCACCTAGCTTCAAAAATGTTGTTCCAAGCATTAATGCTTCAAAGAATACGTCTCATTGATCTTGGGCTTGGGATGAGGCAGAGGGAAAGAGAGCTATGGGGCATTTTCAAAATATTTGCATAGTATCATCACACTAATGTAAATGTTGTTAGAAACAAGAAGAAGAACCGTAGCATCTCGCAATAGAGTGCATGAGAACCCCAACATCTCCTGGTTGGAACTATGCCTACATTGAAAACATACAAACGTAAAATCTAATGTGGTTTTATCACCCTTCGTCCATATATATCAAATTCAAATCTCAAAAATAGCAACTAATTTAGAAAAGAAAATTTTGCATTTTTTCAAAAATTTATAAACTAAATATGTAATACGATGAAAGCAATATGCAAGTAGAGCAAAATGAAACATGAAATGCAGCGAAGTTATTATGAGCAAGCAAGATGTGGATGCATGGGAAAGGAAGATGACCTACCTACTTACCTTGGGCTTGTGGCCCTGAAGAATCAAGTCATGTAGATGTCAAGTGAAGGCATACATCCAGTGCAACCAACTGGTCATCTCATCAAGGTACCTTCCCATGTGCTTAATCATAAAAAATATTAAGGACAAGTTAAGCACATAATAATCATGAATATGAAGAAACATATAATCAATCATAGGAAACAATTCAAAGAGATGGGTGGGAGGGAGGAAATCTTGCTGGAAAGAACGTCCACAAGCTCAATCAATCCACCTCAAAACGGGACTATCGCATGTAGGCGACGACTCATCTTCATCCTCATTCTCATAATCATTGCTCCCTGAAGACTGAGAAAATATGAGAGATCCCCAAAAGATCCCATGATTTCCTTGAGAGGGAGAGATGAGGTAAGGGACAAGCTCAGGTCTAGAGAAAGAATCCTTCCAAATACCGAAAATATGTTGCTTCATCACCTACAAATCCTTGCAAAAATCCCCAAGATGAAAATATTATCGCTTTGCAGTATGAATCTTTAACTGCTTTGGAATGGCCACGTACTAGTGCCTATCTAAATTTGAGGGCGAAGGTGACTGAGAGTTTTCATAGAAAAAATCTACATCCCTAAGAGGATATGCATCACAACCCCCAAAGGATGACTAAATATCACCTTGAGTATGTTGCGACAAGTCATCTTCGAAAGGATGGAATAAGTCGGTAACCATATCATCATCGGGCAGCCAAACATCTGAATCATATACGCACGAAGACTAGTCCTCTAAAAATGACCACTCAACACCTTTTGCTTGAAAGCTACCTTCAATGTCGTAAATGGGATCTCTATCAATAATGAAGTAACCCACATCCCATTTATGTCTCCCAAACTGTATGAAATCATCAATCTGTAGATCAACCATGTCAGAGAGGTCCTTCACAAAAGAATTTGAATCATTGGGACTAATTATTTCTTCATCTTCATGTGCAGGAGAAAAGCAAGGTTGAATGATTTCATCTTTGTCAAGCAGAAGCATGGATACCAATGTCTTGTTCTGCTCGTTTGGATGTTTCACATCATCAGGGTCTTCTTTTTCTTGGCAACTTTCTTCATGGATCTATTCTTTAATCAAGTCTTCGTCATCTTCAATAAAATCAAAGCATTCGTCATCCTGATCTTCATCTCTAACAAGTTTGCAAACTTCTTCAGGCATGAAGAGTGATTCATCATCATTTGGGAAGTTTTCCTGGTACCTATACTTCTCGGTCACAGCGTCCTACAATGATTTTACTCCATAATATGCAATGGAAACATTCCATGCTACGTTTAGGGTGGGATTTTCCTCATAATTTTGGAGGATAGTGTCATACTCTTCTTCTCTCTGTTTACAGAACTTGACCATAAAGTATTTATCGGGACAAAGCTCTATTAGTTGTTCACAAAACTTGTAGTCTTCTTCTATGCTTTTTGTTGACCACCTATTCAACTAGGTGTCAATGTCATGTACCATGAAGACATGTACATTGTGCCATGACAAGTTTGAAGACCTGTGGCTCAGCAGGGCAATTCTGACCCCAAAACTTTGTTAGGATATTTAGACAATTAGGAATTAGTTAAGATCTACTTGGTCTAATGTGTCATTAGGTAAAAGTGTGTTTATTTAGTATGCATTAGTATGCATTTGTAGTTAGAAATACGACAGTCACGATATGTTCCTTACATAGAGTGATTTGACGGTTCATGTTCTCCTCGATCTTAATAGCCATTGATCCGNAGTTAGAAATACGACAGTCACGATATGTTCCTTACATAGAGTGATTTGACGGTTCATGTTCTCCTCGATCTTAACAGCCATTGATCCGTGGCTTAACACCCGATTGGTTCATGATCTCTATTTAAAGAGCATGGAGGGTGTGTTGATCTTTGATATGGTTGTGTGAGTGGTTATTGAAGGTGTCTATTCTTTGTTGGAATACCTATGTTGTCAAACATGGTATCAGAGTTTGTTTGAAGACCCGCTCCTGTTGTAGATCGAGATCGTGAAGCCGAGTTGCCTCATCTCCATTTTTTGTCATTTTCGTACATTTATGGGCTAAGAGGACTATTCCATTGTGTCTGGAGTGCTCGTTTCAGTCAACAACACTTTTCGTTTCACTCAAAAAGGTTTTTGTTTTCCCAAGATACGACCATTTCAGTCAGATCCGGAGGTATAAAGCCTGAATACGCATTTTTTTTTTTTTTGCAGAGTATTATTTTGGTTTTATTTCAGTTTATATTGTTTTTTTCCGGGTTGCTACTCTTTTAGATCTGCGTATGCTCTTTTCCCTGCACCCTATGCGATCTCAACAAATCAGAAACAGATAGGAAAAGGTGCATCTAACCCTTGTTGTCATCGAGAAGTGAAATTTTTTTTTGGTGTGAAAATAGTTTTGTTTTTAGCACACTCTCCAAGGCTGTCAACAACAACAACAACAACAACAAAAATCATCTTGCTAAACAATATAATATGTTTTGCTAAACCATTTGGTTAAAAGTTGCCTTATTAAGTAAGAGGTCTTGAGTTCAAGTCTCTCTTTTTGTTACTTTTTTTTAAAAAGTTCATGCTCAAATTGTAAAGTGTATTTCACTTCAAGTATAAAAGTGAATCGCTATAAGTAGCTTTAATATTTTATTTTAGAGTTATTTATTTTGCATACAACTTTCATTTTATAAAGTAACTTCATTATAAAAGTGATCCCCACTTCTCTTTATAAAAGTGGATCACTTCATAATGCAACTTACACCACCACGTAGTCCTTTGGTTATCGTTTATATTTATTTTTTAAAGGGCATAACTCTCACATCCGAAGTCTATTTTTAGTCCGCTTAATTTTTCGAGATCTTTCCATCGAGGTCATCAGTTTCAATTTTTAAATCCACATTATCTGCACATTTAATATGGATTCTACAAGTAATCTCTTGCTTACCAGCACCAACTACTTCCAATGGAAATCTCATATGGAGGATTTATTAAGAAGTAAAGACTTGTACCGGATTATCATGGGAAAGAACACATCACCCACTGATGTTGATAAGAAAGTCAAATGGGATAATAGGAATGACGAAGCATGTGGATTAATTAGAATGTCCATCTCTCCTGATTTAAGGATCCACCTTCAATCAATTGATAAACTCAATGAAGCTTGGGAAAAGATTGAATCTGTGTTTGGTAAACACAATATTATTCGAGCACAATAGTCAGAAAATCAAGTATTGACTTTAAGTTCAAATGATTTTTCTTGCATTGAAGACTATCTATCCAAGTTTAAAACACTCAGAATTTTATGTGAAGAATGTAAGATAAAGATAGAAGAAGATTGTTGCATCTATATTATTCTTTCTAAGCTAGGTAGTGCATATTTTGTGTTTGTATCTACCTTTTATGCCATGCAAGAGGCTCTAGGGACAACTTATAAAAAACCCAGTCTTGAGAACTTTTGTGATGCTTAGATTAGAGAGCAAGATAAGCTTGTACAACTTGGAGTGGTCAGCACTGCAGGTACCTCCAACAAAGCCTTAGTCGTCCATCGGAAAGATAAACTCAAGAATCCCAATAAGCAACATCCTCGCCAGAACAACAAGCAATATAAGGGTCCCAAACCCACTTAGACAGTTTCCGCTCCTAACGGTGACAAAGGAGCAAAATATAAAAGTAAGAAGACTGACAGACATTGCAACTTTTGTGATAAAGATGGTCATGATGAGTCCAAATGTTTCAAGAAGATGTCATCTTTAAAAGCATCGATGAAGAAGCACAACATCAATATTGATTCTACTTCTTCTTCTTCTTCTCATGGACATGCACTTCTTCTTTTGGTTTCTCCTTTAATACCACTTCTACTTCTTCTTCTGATGAGTGGCTTATTGATTTTGGAGCATCTTATCATATGGCTAAGGATAGAGACATATTTTCTTCTCTAAATGAATGTAACACCAAGAAAATATTTGTTGGTGATGATATATCTCTTAGTGTTGAAGGATCTGGAACAGTTCAAGTAGAAAATGATCATTTCAATGATGTATTATGTGTTCCAAGTCTTTCTTGTAACCTTCTATCAGTATATCAAATCACTCATTCAGGTGAAGGTAAAATCGTAGAGTTTTCACCTCACCAAGTTGTAATCAATGATCTAAAATATCATAAGCATGTTATTGCAACTAGAATTGCTGATGATATTACCAGGTTGTACAAATTTGAAAACTTTGGGTCATCATCTTTTTCATTAGTTTTTGTTTCTCATAGCAATGACTTGAGCAAACTTTGGCATGAGCGGTTTGGTCATCTAAACTATCGCTCATTGCAACAACTATGTAATCAACAGATGATGATTGGTCTTCCTCTTGTTTCATGCAGATATGGTGTTTTTGTTGGTTGTGTTCTTGGCAAACATCATCGGGACAATTTTGAAAAACGTGCCTCTTGGCATGCCTCATGCCCTTTGCAGCTTGTTCACAGTGATTTGTGTGGTCCACTTTCTTCTCCTTCTTTTTCTAGGTGCAAGTATTTCTTAACTTTCATTGATGACTTTTCCAGACGTACTTGGGTTTACTTCTTAAAACTTAAGAGCGAAGTTTTTGGCCTACAAGGCCCTTGTAGAAAAGTAATCTAGACATCAAATTCAAAAGTTAAGAACATATAATGGAGGCGAATATGTGAACAATAGTTTTACAAGTTACTACACTGCACAAGGCATCCAAATGCAACACATTGTTCCATATACACCACAATAAAATGGTGTTGCTGAGAGAAAGAACCGCACATTAAAAGAAATGGTTAATTGTATGATCCAATCTAAGGGATTACGTCTAAAGTATTGGGCATAAGCAATCAACTGTGCAAATTACATTCCTGATGAGAAAAGGAAAAGGAAAACATTGCAGCCTAAAAGTCAGAAGTGTATATTTGTTGGTTATTCTGAAGATGTCAAAGGTTATAGACTTATTCAACTACATTGTAATGAAATTATTATTAGAAGAGATGTTAAATTTGATCAAAATCTCTTGGCTTGCGAGCCTAATTTGATGATTGTGCCTTCTTCGACCTACAAGCCATCTTCGGCGTTTGTGCCTTCTTTTGTTCTTATTTTGGTTTCTTCTTCAGATGATTACAGTGAGGATGAAAATCCACCTACGCCTTCTCACCTTCCTCTAGATGAGTCCTTTGAACCTGAACCAACACCAGCTCGACCGCTTCCTAGATGGGTCCGTTCAACACGAGAAGCAGTTGGTGATCTTGTCGATGATCCTTTAGATCAGTGTCAAACACATTCACTGTGTTTATTTTTCAATAAGCTAGGCTTAAGCATGAAGTTCATTCCACTTTAGCATTTTACTTATACCATAAACAATTTGTTGCAGCAACCAAGATCACAAGAAGAAACACCATGCACAAGTACACAAGAAGTGTCCTGGGAAACCCTTCTCAACAAGGGAAGAAAACCTAGCCAATCCTTTTCTATATTCTTCAAGAGAAATACCTACACCACCATAAACACCTAGCACACAAAAGGGTGCTCGCAAACCTTAGAAACCTAGCGCCCTGGAGATGTGCTCACTTTTCCCAAGGACAAGTGTTTGTTGAAATTTCCAAACTCACACTAATGATATGATTCCTCAATAGGGAATTTACCTTTACTTATATTAGACTGAACCTGTCAACAGAAGTGTCTATTGGAACAACAGGTCCGACCTCAATAACTTATAATATAATTAATAATTGCCATATTAATTATCTTTTACAGTAATTATATTCTACATTAAGGTGGGGATGACCTGTACCATTTACATTACAAATAGAATTACAGGTAAGTCTGAATCTTGAACAATATAGCAAGGGATATCATACACCCACTAGTGCTAAGCCACTAGGGGCACATCCACATGGATGTCCACATCTCTTTCTCATTATGTCTCACATGAGAACCACACTCACTAGTGCTTAGCCAATAGGATCACTTTCACCTGTGCTCATCCATAGGCACGTCCAACTCAACAGATCTTTTTTCCCACTGAATTACACAGGAAAGTCATCTGGAGTTCATCATCTCAACTCTTTACTTAGAGGAGTCTAATACATCGTTTCATCTCTGTCTCATAACGATGCACCCAGCTAATGGGTTTTCACATGTTCACATGTGCTCAACCATAGACACGTCCAACTTAACAGATCTTCTTCCTCACTGTGTTACAAGGGAGAATCATCTGGAGTTCATCTCAACTCTCTGTTGGATTACTGAGAGGGGGGTGAATCAGTAATAGAGCAATTGAATCCTTTTTAACCATATAATCCAAGTGTTATATCAATGAAGCATTATCATCCAATAACTGCAGAGTAAATAAGCAATGAACAAATGAACAAACATACACATACACAGTACACCAGTGTTTTACGTGGAAACCCAAATCGAGAGAAAACCACAAAATGTTTTTTCTTATATGTCTTGAAGAATTACATTCATTGGAAGCACCA
>JASDQU010242330.1:31385-73307 GCA_032191745.1 Picea mariana | reverse complement strand
CTTTATTTAATTTTTTGAAAATATTTTCATCGGGGTTTCGGGACTTTCGATGACACGAAAACGAGACGTCGTAAAACCCCGATCGCCGAGAATGCGATATATTAATTCAGTTAATCATTTCATTATTTTAATAAATCCGGATTATCTTCTCGAAGTTTTATTAATCAAGAGCTTTTGGAAATCGGGAAATCGGGGATCGGGAGATCGGGATTTCTGATGTCGTGAAATTTTCCTTCGCGGAATCGCGAATGGCGATTTCCCGATATAATTAACTACTCTTAATCATGTTTAGCAGTAATGAGCTTATAATCAGACTTTCATTAAGAATTGATTTAGATCGGGGATCGGGAAATCGGGGAAAACGATGTTAAGTTTACTTGTTCATTCGAACAGCGAAACGCGATTTCCCGATATGATTAATTTAACGGTTAAGACTGATTTTTTAAATGAGATTTAAGAAAATAATGAATTAATAGAAGATTAGCGTATCGGGAAATCGGAGGTCGGGAGATCGGGGTTTAATGTGTATTGAAATTTGTTATTATCAAACCGCGAACTCCGATATCCCGATATGTTTTTAGAAAAACTTCGAATTTTATCGTTGTGGTTCATTTAGAATATTATTTGAGAAAGTATTTGGAACATTCATTGATTAATTTTCAATCGTTCTCTTTCCAAGAATAAGCCTCAAGTGTATTTCGAATTCATTAGATCTGAAAAAATTTTAATAGTGCAAAGACTCCAGGATACCAAAAATTTGTTCAAAAAACAAAATTTAAGTTCTGTTTCAACACTCCTATTGTGTCACTATTGTAAATCCTTCAATCCTATCCCAAGTTGTTCTTAAGGGGGGATGTTAGTATATTTAGGTACTTAGGAGTTAGTTAAGATATACTTGGTCTAATGTGTCGTTAGGTAAAAGTGTGTTTCTTTAGTATACATTAGTATGCATTTGTAGTTAGGAAATCCGACGATCACGATATGTTCCCGACATAGAGTGATTTGAAGGTTCATATTCTCCTTGATATTAATGGCCATTGATCCATGTATTAACACCCAATTGGTCCATGATCTCTATTTAAAGAGCATGGAGGGTCATTTGTCGATGATCGATTGTGAGAAACTCTCTTGTAAAATCTCTCTGTAATCTTTTTCTTTTGCATTAATAAACTGCTCAAAGTGGTCGTGTTGGTTGGGGTCGTGGATGTTTCCCCATAGTATTTTTACCACGTCAAAACATCGGTGTGTTGATATTTGATCTGGTTGTGTGAGTGGTTACTAAAGGTGTTCCTCCTTTGTTGGAATACCTGTGTTGTCGAACAAACTTCTATTTCTCTCTCTTCTTCTCCACGAAATGTCAGCTCCTCTGCATGGGAAATTTGTAATGTAACATGTTAGAATGGATAAAATTTTGTAATGATTTTGTTTCCTAGGAATTTATCATTAGGGAAGTCCTTTCATCGAGTGTTTTTTTTCCTTGGGTAATTAACTTTGTTATTCAACGATTTTAATCACTTAAGTTTTTCACTAAATATTCCTCCAAAGTGGTGAAAGGTGCTCTAATGATCTAGCCCAATAGGTGACTAAGGGATATAAGTGTTGTAAATGACCATTCTAGACATCTCCTAGAGTCTCGCGGAATTCCCTTAGGTTTTGATGGGTATTTTTAATAATTAAAATTTCTCGTTAATTGAAAATTTTTAATTATGTTTGATGTAAAATGTAAAAATTTGGTCCTTGGGAATTTTGTATAGGGGTATGGGTGCTCAAATCAAATGGATTATGACCCCCTACACCTTTGGACCAAGTTTCAATTCATTTGGACAAGTTTTGCTAGGTCAATGTCTATGAGGAGTCTAAGTCAGTAAAAAATCAGCAAATAATTGGCTAAAGTAAAAATGCAAAATTTTGTAAAAGAGTCCAAAGTCATTAAAAAGGGGGAGAAAGTGTTTCCTAAAATGATTCATAAGTTGGAAAGTGGTAATCCACTAAGAAAGGGGTCCCCCATGTCAATTATTAACCACTTCAAGTGTTTTCCTAGCAAGAGGGGCGCCCTGCCTCTTCACGATTATTTAGAAAGTGAGAAACCAAAGGTTAGGGAGGGGCCCCACACCTTGGGTGCGCCCCTTGGAGCCTAGAGAGAGGTTTTAACATAATAAAGGGGGTTCCCACCCCCTCAAACCTTGTCTCTCTCTCTCTCTCTCTCTCTCTCTCTCTCTCTCTCATGGTATGACCCCTCTCTCATGGCATGCCCCCCCTTGGAGTTGGCCTCCCTTGCATGGAGGTGACACTTGGAGAACATTCAAGGGGGGTCTCCTCTCCTTCTTTCCCTTTAAAGAAGCCCACCTCTCCTCATTTGTGGATGGAATTCTCATTGTAACTTCATGTTGTCCAAATTTCTCCTCACTCTCTCTTGCTCCCCCACTCTAGTTTTCTCTTGTAATCTTGTTGCAAATTTGCAGCCATATTTTGGATTATAAAATTCAATATTTGGATGATCTCTTGGTGTTCTTTCATGGTGTTATTATTGACGTAAATTTGTTGCAATTTTTTGTGCATTTTCTTGCTTACATTGTTCTACTTGAAGACCCAAACAAAGTGTTTTTTTGGGGATAGATTTGTGATAGTTTTGTCATAGATCTTTGTGGGTTTTTCTCTTTGTGTTTGGAAAGGGTTTTGCAAACCATTGTGAGGATCTCACCTTATTGTCTCATTGTGTTGCAAGGATTTCTAGATTTTCATGTTACCAAGGGCTTGGAGGAGTGGATTCTAAGTCTCAATACCCACTTGTCTAACCATAAAAACACCATTCTATTTTCTGATTTCATTTCCATCTCTATTTCCAAGGAAGTGAAGCCCCTATAGGTCAATTTTTGGAGAGATGGAAGGCTTGGGATGAAGTCTCGTTAATGAGGGAAGGTTGCCAAGAAGTAGTGTACTTGCAGAAGATAGTTGTACCTTCTTGAGACACAAGATGAGACAAATATACAAGCATACAAGCCTATCAATCAAGCAGACAAGCAAGTTAAGCTTGTTGTCCCAAAATACTGCAATAAAGAAGAATATATATCAGCAAGGAACAAAGCTAATTACTGCTGATATGACCACTCAAAGCATCAAAGATTTATTGCGAAATGAAGCAAAAAACAAGTAGATTAGTTCCCAATACTTTAACACAAACTTTAGTGGTATTATAGGGTCGTTGAGTTATGTTTGTAACATCCAAGTGGTTGTAGCAATATTTTCTACAACAACAAGTTTCAACCACGAGAATAAGCAAGTAATCCGACAAAAAATTCACCAATAAGCAGCGAAATGATAGTAATGGCTTACAAGCAAATTTCCACGGTTGAAAAGCAAGTTAAAATTGAAGATATAGAGTGATTTGTTGTAGCCCTAATTGTTGTATCTTTTATTAAGTTATAGCTCCAAGAATACTAGGCCAATCAAGATGCCCTAGAGGCTTTAGCAATCTTAAAGAATCAATAAAAGATTCCAACTTGAACAAAATCAATATCTCTCTAAATCATGTTTACCAATGCAAACAATTTATTTCTCCAATGCAAATAAGGATTAGTGCCTTTCCAAATGGGTTATGGAGTCTTCTTGTATTAAGTTAGGTCTACTAAATCTCAATGGGTGTAAGCCCTTTTACTCCCTTAAGATAGCAACCCTAACAAGGTAAAGTCTAGGAGAGTGTAAACCCTTTTACTCCTCCTAGCAACCTTTGCAATAGCCTTTTCAACAAACAAAAATGATAAAACTTGGTGGAGGTTGTAAAAACTTACACTCCTCGAAGAATCTAGGCAATAACAACCATGGAACAAGAAAGAAACCTAACAAAGTGCAGGTTTTCCTTACCAATTCCAAAAAATGCCAAGGCAAACCCTTGTTTCCAAGTATTTTTCACCATCAAAGCAAGAAAAAGAGACTCTAAGAGATAATGCACCACTTTGATCCATAATACAAGAGCCAAACGATATCACGAGAGAGAGATAGAGAGAGAGAGAGAGAGAGAGAGAGAGAATGAATTTTCCCAAGAGGGACACAAATTTCAGCCAAGTAGTCCTCTCACAATGGGAGAGCTATGATGAAAATGAAATAGAAATGATCCTTATTTATACAAATCTTCTAAAAAGTGTTTGTCCACTTATCTTTAAGGTAAACCACAAAGTAGGGGGCCAACCACCCTTACTTTTCCCCTTTACAACATAAAATTCAAATTTAACTTAAAAAAATGCACACAAGAAACCCTAAAAATGATGCCATCTCCTTAATGAGTGACGTTTTGGCACTTTGGTCAAGTTGTTGGGGTTGAAGGAGATAGTGCTAGGCCTCCAAAGGCCATGTGTCCTCAAGCCATGGTCTCCTTCTCAGTACAAGGGATTTTCCCATCAAAAGTTCTAAGTGTCCATCATCACCACTAAAACCCTATTCCTAGGGTGACGTCAATCCCTCCAAATGTGATGTTTTTATCTCCAAAGTAAAAACATTGGGATTGTAGGGGTTAGGTGAGGTCATCCAAGGTGTCTCTCAAGCTTCCAAAGGCTACCATCATCATTCGGTATCCAACTTGTGGGCTTCATGTCCCAAGGAAGCCCAAGATAAGCTCGTTCCTCCAAAATTGTCCACCAAGCAAGGTCCTGCAAAGACAATGAATACACTCTCCAAGGATCTCAAGTCAAAAGTATCATGACAAGTAAATCAAATCAATAAAAGAGTCACTTAAGCATGTGCATCGAAAACCATCTCATCAAATTAAACAAGTGTTCAAAGACCCTATGCAACTTGCCAGGTTTAGGTATGGAAGGGTTGACAAATTGACCTATTGGGTGAATCATCCCCTAAGTTAAGGAGTGTTTCCCAGGTGGACCCCCCTCTAAGCCATGTGTAGAATATGAAGTGGATGGGGAAAACACTTTTGGGCATGGGGTTCATGACATACAATGGATTGTAGTGTCTCATTTATGAGTGCCTTTGTAGAGGGTGTGTCGCACCTTTGTTTTCAATGCATCCTTTTTCCAATTCCATTTATCATATTTTGTTCTTTTAAAATGTTTCCGAGTTGAACCCAAGGTGCAACTTTTACCTAAGCATGAAGAACGTTGCCCACCTTGACTCTACCCTAGTCACATTATGCTTCCCCAAGTTGAGGACAATGTGTGGGACTTCTACCTGAGCATGAAAAACATTTCCCACACACGCTCTACCTCGGTTGGCATTTTTGCATTTGTTATTTTTCACAGGTCCCATCAGTGTCTTATGAGAGACATTTCGTTGTCCCCGAGATCCCTAGGCAAGAATCTAGAAGGTTCATGATTGGGTTTTATCTTTTTTCAGCTATAAGCCTCTGGGCCTTCAGCCCCTTCTTCCCATGAAATGAGGGACAATCCCTTCTTGGGTCAATACACCCAAAAATCCAAAAAGATAAGGAGATGCGGGGGTGAAGTGTGGAAAGTGGTAAATATGATCGGGAATGGCATGATGACTTGTCAAGGGGACCTCCCAGTAACATACCCATCCCTAAGGGTGACCACTTACTAGGGCGCAATGTCAACCACCAAGGTGAAACAAGGCAAAGATCATAACTTCCAAGCAAACGTTGCATAATCAAAAACAACTTTTAAACGCAATAGACTCAAATGTCTCAAATATTGAAATGATGCTCACCATAATACCTGGCTTGTATATCATGGAGCAAGACCCAATGTCTTCCAGAAGTGAGCGAGTGTGGTGGATACCATCATGATGAATCTAAGATCTATGGTGGTGAGGTGGCCCTTTGTCTGTGAAAGTGAACATTGTCAGCCATCTGCCTCTCGGTATTCCATGTCTGCAACTTGAGGGCCTTGAGACATCATCTCCTTAGTTATCCCTAGGAAATGGGGATAACAGGTCCAAACCTGAAAAAATTGTGAAGTGGCCTCCCAAGTCAACAAATGTCCAATGTCTAGTCTCCCAAGGTAGAATGACCTCATAGAAAGGTGAACAATACCCCAACTAGTGAGGGGCTCCATGAAAATAACTCCAAAAAAAGGTGTAACATGATGCTTTATTTCCTCCAAAACAAGCCTCAATTGAAGTCCCATGCCCATACCTCAAGTCAAGGTGCTTCTATGAAGCATGGGAATGGACTTTGAAATAAAAGATCATCCATAAAACCCCCAAATAGTCATGTTGGCATCCAAGTAAATGGGGTTGGCCCTCATGTCCAACTCACTAATCTTCAATTTGTGTCCCTTTAAGCATGTTCCAAGTGCTTTCCACATCATCCTTTCAAATATTGACCTTCCAAAAGGTCATCCAAATGACATATCCACATCATCCAAAGTACCCCACGATTGTCCAAGTGTAGGTCGGCCCTCAAATTAAGTGAAAATCATCTCCATAGATGCCTAACAAACAAATCATTCCAAGATATTTCACCTGGCATGTGACAAGGGTGTTCATGTATGTATTCCTAGCCCAAAAATTCTTCAAAAAATGTGGTTCGTGCCTTGGGATATGTGAGCTTCCTTGAAGAACGTGAAACTTCCCCAAAATTTAGAATGAAATTGATTGCTCCAAAGGTGAATGCTCATAAAAAAAAGCATGTGAATACCCTTGCTAAGAGGAGGGGTAACAATGATCATCAAGGTGAACATCAGTGAGATAAAATTTGTAACCATGGATTTAGACCCTTCCAAATAAACAATGAATTAGGTGTCAGCTTTAAGTTGTGTTATTTAAATTTAAAAAAAAATCTTTTTAATTTTTTCAAAGATATATGCGAATATAATGTTGGTTTATTAGAGAGGATGAGAGGGTTATTAAGCCTTTTAATTTAAATTTAAAAATATTCTCTTTTTCTTTTTCAATGATATATTTAAATAGAGTTTTGTGGTCTTGGGTAAGATCTAAAATTGTTTTTGATTGGTTATGAGTTTGTCTTCCTCATATATAAATATATATATATTAATAGGAGGCATGTGGGAAGAGTGAAATGTTACCTCCTTATGGACCACCATTGAGTTATTTCATGGTATGGTTTTCCTTCAATAATGGTGATGAGTTATTTCAAGGCATGGTTTTCCTTCAATAACAGTGATGAGTCAATGTGAATTCACATATAACATGACAGATAGTTATCCTCGGTACTAATTGACAACTAGTTATAACATGGTTTGACATTTCACCAAAAAAAAAACCCTTGATTTATTAGAGAGGTTAACACAACTATTAAGTTTTTTAATTTAAATAAAAAAACATTTTATTTTTATTTTTAAATGGTATATATAAATAAAATCTTAATTTATTAGAAAGGTTGATACGACTTGGGTTGAGTGATAAGAATGCATTTTTGTTGTAATATGTTCTACTTAAATGACACGTTGAAAGGGGATTTTAATTTATAAGTAAAGATGTTGTATTCTTTAGTTATCTATTAAAGTTTCATTTCTAAGAATAAGATTGCATTTTTGTTGTAATCTATCCCATTCGAATGCCATGTTGAAATAAATCCTGATTCACAAGTGAGGTTGAGCTAGTGTTGAACTTTCCATTAATATTTCATTCTATTTTGGTTTATCCCACCAAAATCTTATATCCTTATTCACAAGTAAAGTTGACCTTATTCACAAATAAAGTTGACCTTATGTTAAATTCTCCATTAATATTTCATTCTCATTTTGATTTATCCACCCAAAATATTATGTTAAAAAATAAATAATTAGCCTTTACATATGAAACATGACATGTAAATCAAAGAAAGTCCATATTATGTAATGGAACTTGTTCTCAAATAAAATGTGATGCACTTATGTGAGACTTAAAAAGAAAAAAAGAAAACATATAATAAACTCAATTACCACAACATCTTTATTTCAATATTTTTTTATAATAATAATACAAATAATAATACAAAATTTCTTGTAAATGAGGACTTAAAACATCAAACTCTAGTTCATGAATTTTCCATGACAAGGTGAAGGAAGCGAAGAGCATGGATATATCGTATACCATTATCTAATCAATTTAGTGTATGATATATTAGTGGTGTTTAAACCTTACTTATATATGAACTAGATGAAACAAAACATATAACAGTATTGAACCTCCAAAGATACTAAAACATATAAGATTTAAAATTATTGAACCTCCAAAGATCTCAATCTCCATGCTAACAGTATTGGATCTAATAAGATGTCTGAAAAAGAAAAAAGTCCTTCCTTAAATAAAGACAAGGCTAAAACACTCACGTAGAAGCTTAAGAAGTATGTCAAGGATCAAACTAAGGGTTGGATAGAGAGATTGGGTGTCTTTGAGAAAGACACGACCACTTAGAAGATAGTTATTTTTTAAAGTCAAACTTGTGCAACAATTTCCTATTAGTAATTGAAAGCAAATCATGAAGACACGACCACTTAGAAGATAGTTACTTTTTTAAGTCAAACTTGTGCAACAATTTTCTTTTGGTAATTGAAAGCAAACCATGAATATTGTTATCGCACAATTTGTACTTGTCCAAGCCCAAGACAAGTAAATCAAATTAATGTAACTACATGATAACCCACCATCGTCAGTTATTTTTTGTAGCTTTGAGCAGGTATTCTCACATGACCCTAGGTGTTGGGCATGTGGGAATCGTCATGGGCACCACATCACACTTTCAGTTTGGTAAAAATCCCCTTGGATTTGAGTGGGGATTTCATGGGTTTGGCGATGGGCTTTGTGGGCTTGTGTTGGGGCTTCACACCTGTTGGGGTCCTATAACCATAGGTAACCCGATTCTTCAGTTGCTATTTGGCGTTGCCCCTATGATGAAGACATTTGGCTTGCTGAGCTCGGTCGATTCCGTTTTCCCCTCCATCTGTTTCGCCCGATCCTTCATCACCATACCCGATCCTTTGTCACCTTGCTGTACCCTTCATTCCCTCATCCTTCACTTCTACACCCCGTTGCCTCTCATCCCTGCATAAACAAACTTAGGATAATAAAATATTGGTTAGTTTAATAAGGTAACTGATAATAAATAAATGATTAGATTAATTAATAATGTTAGTAGTTAATAAATAGGTTAATAAAGTTAATATAATTAGACTAATAAACTAGGTTAATCTTGTCAGTAATTAATTAATTATTAATCAATAAATTAATGATTGATAATTAAGTATTTTTTAGCATTTATGTTAGAATTAACATTAACTAAAAAAAATTAAATAAATCAAAAATAAAAACAATTAAAAAATATAATACAAATAAAACATAAAACAAATAATATAAAAAAATGTATTAAAATATATAATAAAAACATATATTAATTAAATAAAACATATAACAAAAAACACATAAATATAAAACAAATTATAAAATATATAAATAAAACAAAACGTAATAAAACAAACAGGTAAACAAAAAATACTAAAAAACAAAAAGCAAAAATAAAATAAAACTTATCCTAAGTCTAAGCACTCATGCTCACACACTCCCCGTACATATCGGACCCCTCTCACGTCCCATCCATACCAAGGGGTCTATACCAAGGGGTCTGATAAGTGGTATTGGGAGGGAAACTTGTCACCTCCTGGGGAAATCGGACCCCCCTCCCCCACTTACCACTTCAGGGGGGTTCGATATACCGCTTACCTTTACAAAACCACCCTCCTCCAATTTATCAAAACTGCTCGTTTTTTGCTTGTTTGACTAGTCGACTTCCGGGAAGGATTCTGGGCAAACAAAGATGGATTTTTAAAATCTGAGAGGGGTTTTTGTTCAGCACGGACTGAAGAACAAAAAAATCTCTCATTTTTTTCACAGGTGCCACCAGTTGGGAGAATCGAAACCATCTTTTAACCTCATTTTTTCAGTTTTGCGTTTTTCCTGTTTCAATCCTGATTTTGCGGGAGCTGTTTCGGCGAGATGGAGACAAAATTGGAGAAACTGAAGGAGGGTTTTGTCCAGCACATTCTCATCTACAATAACCTCCTTCAGTTTTTACATAGGTGTCACCATTGAGGAGAAACAGAGGTCCTAGTTGACCCTTTTTTTTTCAGCAGTTCCGCCCATCTTTCATGGCGGATAGTTCCAGATTTTTGGGGATTTGTTGCTATTTTCGGCTGAGGTGGTTGAATCTGACTTCCTAAAGTTTTAGGGGTGATATCTCCTATTTATTGATGTAATTTTAATGTAAAAGGGTTGATCCATAAGCCCAAGTAAGCTTGTAATCTGTAAATTTTGAAGAGAGCCACTAGAAATAATGGACTTTTCATAGGATTCTTGCATGTCAACATTGGTGAAGTTTTTCTTTCCTCGTTGAATGTGTTTCTACTAAGTTATCATTATGTTTTCTTCCTCTAATTTTTAAAAGGAGGTTTAGCGCATAATTTATCTCGAATACTCTGTGTCGAGCTTTTAAAAATCTTGATGTTTTTTTTCCGATATTACAATGGTGAAATTCTTAAATGCTTTGTTATTGTGATTGTTCATCTCCTCTGATTCTGTTGTACACCACTTTACTTTAAAAAGATCCAACGTTTGCATTAACTCGCCCCGTGGAAATACCTCATAGTCTGCGTTTGATTTCAAACTTGTCACAGACTCCATAGCCCAATGGAAGCGTAAGCATACTTCAACCATTTTTATCAAAAACAAAACAATACACTCACACCTTTTTAACTAGCCTAAGATCCACGTTCAAACAAATCTAAAACTGACAGAGAGATCCCTCTCTGAGTCTTGGAGGGCTAGATCCTTGACTCCAAGCGGTTTTGATGTTGCCTCTGTGACTACCTCCATAGCCTTGGGCAAATTACAGAGTGCTAACAGAATGGCGACTCCACTGGATGAAGAACTTTAAGCATGACAAGATTCTATGGAAAGGTCAGGTATACATGTTGGAATTTTATTCAAGAAATAATGCACTTTATTTTAAATTATTTCTTTCCTTTTCCTGATCCTCATCAAGACCATATCGCTCAAATCCTTATTAATCATGTCCAACCTGATGAGACTAAAAGGACTAAGCCTAATTTTACAACCCCTGTACATACTCCTACCACTGTAAATATTCCAGACAGATACAAGCCTGTTGTCTTACCTCCCATACTCCATGATTTCCCTGCCAACTACTTTCAATATCTTCCCAGATTTGACGGAGAGTATGGCTACACCACTGCTAAAAAACACATTCAAGGTTTTGAAAATTATCTTGACCTTTTTGAGGTGGAAAAAAGTGATGTTAGTATTATGATTTTTGCTTTATCTTTGCAAAGTAGAGCTAAGAGATGGTATAAATATCTACACATTGCAAGCATCAGTGATCTAGATTAGTTTGTGAAAGTTTATTGGATCAATGGGTGATCAAGAGGAATCCCTTCCTCATTTTGGAAGAATATGATCACTTGAAGAGACATCCAGGAGAGACAGTGCAACACTTTTCATCCAGATTCAATCGAGTTTACAATTCCATGCCTGCTGATATAAGACCACCTTCTGGTTCAACTCTTTTACGCTACCCAGATTCCTTTGATCCAAAGATGGCATTTCATTTGAGAGAAAGGAACACTAGTACACTTAAGGAGACACAGGGCAATGCAATTAGCGTGGAAGCTAATTTGCTGATCAAAAGGTCAAAGTTGGAGGCAGAAGACAAAAAGAACAAAGAAAAGGAGCAGCTGAAATCTTCAGAAGCTAAGCTGGACATTCTGGCAAAAACCATGGAAGAAATGTTACACAGGATAAGCATAAGAGAAAAACTTGATGTTCAAAGGCATCATGTCCCATTGATCTCAAAGAAAGAAAGAGTCATTGTCCCTAAACATGTTGCAGCTCAACCTTGGTATCAGGGATTGGAAAACGATCATTTCATGTATTCAATTCACGACACAGTCAAAGATGAAACTCCATCTCAATTTGCAAAGGGACAACCAGCTGATATGATGTGCATGTTTGATGACATTTCTTTCGTGGATAATCTACCCAAGTATGATCAATATGATGATGATTATGTGGCTGAAATAGGTGTTGACTGTTCAAAGCAATCAACAGGATATTGTTGGGAGGAAGAAGCTCAATTACAGATCAAATATGACAATCAGCCTTTACACAACAATCATGACAACGATGAGGAAAATGCAGAAAATTTCAGAGTAAGGGAACAATATTTAACCTTATATTTCTCTTCTTTTAAATTTTTGAGAGAAAATTGTAAGCAAGTTGTCAACAATAAAGATGAAGAATGTTCTGATCACTCAGTTGAAGATGTCATTGAGGATATGGAAGTTGTTCTAGACCCAGAATTGCAGCCCTTGAGCTACATTGATTTTCAATTTCGAGATGAAAGCTTAGAGCCCAAGACAGAGTATGAGTTAACCCAAAATAAGTTTGTACCATTGAGCTTTAATTCATTCCAATTTTTGAAGAAAATTTTTAATCATGTCATGGAGGATAAGCACACAGAAGATCAGGAATTTTCAATGGGACCAATGCAACGAATATCTCAGTTCTTACAAGATCCAGTAGCTGATTTCTTGGACGACTTGTGTTGTCAAAGTCATGGTTCATCGGCCAGCTATGAACTTAAAAGAGGTTATGATATAGACATGATTAGGTAGTCTCTTTCATGGTCTGCTTCAGCAGGAATCACATTCCAAAATTCAACAGAAAATTTGCAGCCATATCAGAAATTGCATGAGGATGAAAATAGCATAGATACAGTGCCAGATCTTGTTGCTGACTTGGCTAAATTTAAAAATCCAGGAACAGGTCAGTTCTACCTTGATCCTATAGTTACCTATATGGAGAAATTTTTCACTACAGAGCCCCAATCTATGTCTGGCATTACTTTTGTTTTTCAGAATTGCCGAGGTCTCTGTCATAAAGATCATACTGGAAATCAATCATTAATGCCTTTGCAGGCTCTAGTTCTGATGCTTATTGAAAACATTGAAAAAACAAAGTTATTGGATCAACTGTTGGATTGGACTCATTGGCATTTTCTCATTACCCAATTGAGCAGTGATTGTAGTAGATTAGGATAGGAGAGTGTGAATAAGCTCAGCATTCCGAGCATCTTTTTTTTAGCAGTGTTCATTTTTGATATGGTTTCAGTTGAAAGATCAAAACAAGTACATGTTGTAGAATACGATTTTGGGATCAGCCCAATGAATAAAGCACCGGTCTGCATGTTAAAAGTTCAGTGGTTCTTGACACCTCCTGAAAGAGTTGCCATCCCCAAGTGGAGCCTATGTTGGGGTCCTATAACCATATGTAACCCGATTCTTCAGTTGCTATTTGGCGTTGCCCCGTGATGAAGACATCTGGCTTGCTGAGCTCGGTCGATTCCATTTTCCCCTCCATCTGTTTCACCCGATCCTTCATCAACCTACCCGATCCTTTGTCACCTTGTTGCGCCCTTCATTCCCTCATCCTTCACTTCTGCACCCCTTCGCCACTCATCCCTGCATAAACAAACTTAGATAATAAAATATTGGTTAGTTTAATAAGGTAATTGATAATAAATAAAGGATTAGATTAATTAATAATGTTAGTAGTTAGTAAACAGGTTAATAAAGTTAGTGTAATTAGACTAATAAGCTAAGTTAGGCTTGTCAGTGATAATTAATTATTAATTAATAAATTCATGATTGATAATTAAGTTACTTTGTTAGCATTTAGGTTAGAATTAACATTAACTAAAAAATTAAATAAAACAAAAAGAAAAACAATTAAAAAATATAATACAAATAAAACATAAAACAAATAATATAAAAAACATGTATTAAAATATATAATAAAAACAGATATTAATTAAATAAAACATATAACAAAAAACACATAAATATAAAACAAATTATAAAATATATAAATAAAACAAACACGTAAACAAAAAATCAAAACAGAAAGCAAAAAAAAGAAAAAACTTATCCTAAGTCTAAACACTCATGCTCACACACTCCCCGTACATATCAGAGCCCCCCTCACGTCCCATCCATACCAAGGGGGGTCCGATAAGTGGTATTTGGAGGGACACTTGTCACCTCCTAGTGAAATTGGACCCCCTCTCCCAATACCACTTACCACCTCGGGGGGTTCGATATACTGCTTACCTCTCCAAAACCGCCCTCCCCAATTTCTCAAAACCGCCCGTTTTTTGCCTGTTTGACCAGTCGACTTTCGGGAAGGATTCTGGGCAAACAGAGATGGATTTTTAAAATCCGAGAGAGGTTTTTTTTCAGCATGGGCTGAAGAAACAAAATGTCTCTCATTTTTTTCACAGGTTCCACCAGATGGGAGACTCGAAACCATCTTTCAGCCTCATTTTTTCAGTTTTGAGTTTTTCCTGTTTCAGTCCTGATTTTGTGGGAGTTGTTTCGGTGAGATGGAGACAAAATTGGAGAAACCAAAGGAGGGTTTTGTCCAGAACATTCTCATATACATTAACCTCCTTCATATTTTACACAGGTGTCACCGTTGAGGAGAAACAAAGGTCTGAGTTGACCCCTTTTTTTCAGCAGTTCCGCCCATCTTTCATGGCGGATGGTTCCAAATTTTTGGGGATTTGTTGCTATTTTCGACCGAGGTGGTTGAGTCCGACTTCCTAAATCTTGAGGGGTAATCTCTCCTATTTATTGATGTAATTTTAATGTAAAAGGGTTGATCCATACGCCCAAGTAAGCTTGTAATCTGTAAATATTGAAGAGAGCCACCAGAAATAATGGACTTTTCACATGATTCTTGCGTGTCGACATTGGTGAAGTTTTTCTTTCCTCGTTGAATGTGTTTCTACTCAATTATCATTATGTTTTCTTCCTCTAATTTTTAAAAGGAGGTTTAGCGCAGAATTTATCTCGGATACTCTGTGTCGAGCTTTTAAAAATCTTGATGTTTTCTTCCAATATTACAATGATGAAATTCTTAAATGCTTTGTTATTGTGATTGATCATATCCTCTGCTTCTGTTGTACACCACTTTAATTTAAAAAGATCCAACGTTTGCATTAACTCGCCCTGTGGAAATACCTCATAGTCTGCGTTTGATTTCAAACTTGTCACAGACCCCGTATCCCAATGGAAGAGTAAGTATACTTCAGCCATTTTTATCAAAAACAAAACAATACACTCACACCTTTTTAACTAGCTTAAGATCCACGTTCAAACAAATCTAAATCTGACAGAGAGATCCCTCTTTGAGTCTTGGAGGGCTAGATCCTTGACTCCAAGTGGTTTTGGTGTTGCCTTTGTGACTGCCTCCACAGCCTTGGGCAAATTACAAAGTGCTAACAACACCCACAGGGAAAGCCTAATTTGATGTTTACTTGTGGAGAGGCTTCTATGTTGATCCCTAAAAATTGTATATAAAGGAGAGAAGTCATTGTGACATTTCATATCATGTAGTGTGTGTGGAGACATGATGGAGCTAGCATAAGTGAGTCTGACCTTGTGCTAGGAGGATTGGTGATCTCAACAAAGGGAAAGTCCAGAAAGTGGCGAATTTGGCCCTGAACAGAGAAGCGAAGAATGTCGCATGTGTGGAGCACGTTTTTCCTACAATACACGGTTTTCAGGAGGAAAAAGCACGTATATACATGGGTTACAGAAGAACGAATCGTGTGTAGGGTATATGTGGTTTGCAGTAGAGAAAACAATGTATATACACGGGTTTCTAATAAGGTGAATCTCGTATCTGATTTTCTAGGCAGGTATAAATCCATATAGGCTAATAGGTGACATGAACAGGTCGTACAGGTGGTCTACAACAGATTCAAGTGCAGAGGAGATTCCCAAGGATATTGCTGAGGTTTGGTTTTCTTATTTGCATGGTTATTGGAGAACAAGGTTCTTGTTAGTTTTGGTGACTTTGGAGGACAAGGTTGTCCTCGGATTTTGATGATATTGTCTTCGCTAGGAGGGATGGTTTTTCCCTCAGGATTTTTGATGTTAACAAGATTACAAAACTGAAATTTGTGTCTCATGTGTATTGATGATTCATCTTCGATCTTTGTGTTTCCTCTGCATATTTTTTCAATCAATAATTTTCAGTGTAAAATTGTTCAGTGATAACAGCCAAGGTTTTACTGTTATATCACCAAGAAGCAATTTTCAAATCTAAAAAATAGTCACATAGAGTTGCATGTGAAAATTGACATGGTACCAGAGCTTGGGATTTGAAGAGAAGGGGTTCATCTTGAGACACATTGTTGGCTGCAACATTGGAAGAGTGTTGTTATTATTCTTGTTCTTGTTCTCGGCAGGTCACAGGTGATAGATCTGAGAGGGAGCTACAATGATGGTTGTAGGTGGAAACATGTTAGATGGTCTCTGGTTTGAGACATGGAACAAACCATCCAAACGAAGAGTTGTGGGCTATTGCAGCTAGGTGGTGTGGAAGATTGGGAGTTCTAGTGGATTTGTGGAGAGCCCGGATCACAACAGTATGTTATGTGGCAGATTTCCAACATTTTGGATAGACTTCCAATGACTTTTCATGGTGAGTTATGATGGGTATAGCTCAGGTGCTTTGGCACAAACGAGATGTTGATGAGATAGAGTCTTCACTGGGTCGGAGAGTTTCACATTGTCGAGGCATGTCAATGTATAAGGTATTTGACCCAGAAGGATGAGGACACTTGCAAAGATGAGTTGTGGTGGTCTAGAGTGGACTATACTGAGTGTCTAACTGCAGCTTAGGACTGCTTAGACAAGAACACAAGATCAATGGTATAATGTGTAGACACAGAGAGTTTTTGGTGACTTGTATGATGGACTTGGGTAGAAGTTCATTGGATGGTCACGAATTGGGGAAGTAGGATACTTACCTTGGAGGATTGCATGGTTCTTATCCAGTGAGAGCCATCGACACATGACAGGGGCATATAATTTGTTCGTGAGTTTCACAGTGTTTGACTCAGGTATGTATGAGGAGCTTGGTAGGAGGACCATGCATGTAGTATAGGGATCTGGAGCAGTTTTATTCTGGATGGAGTCAGGGGGTGTGTTGTGAGTGAAAATGTGCTATGGGTGTCAGGAGTGTGTTCTCAACCTCAGGGATTGAGGAGTCAGACTATGCAGTGTTGTTCTAGGATGGACAGGTTTTATTGGATGTTACGATGGTATTCCAAGCTTTTGGGAACTTTTGTGTAGGGGATCTGTGCACGAGAGATGTTGTCAGGGTTTGAGAGGATATGGACTGACTATATCCAGGAGGAGACTCGGTTGGTGTCCAGGGAGGCTAAATATGGTTTGAGTGTGATGACTATGGTCATTTTTCTTCAGAGTGTTGACAGTGGAGGGGAAGAGGAAGAAGGCAGCATGCATCAACAACAGAGGTTGATGAGGTTGCAAATAGGTTCAAGAGGGATATCTTGTTGGTTTTTACCCTTTCAGGTACAATCTCCAACACCGGGACTTAGTTGTTGGATAACGAAGCATATTTCCATACATGAGTGCTAGACAATTTTACAGAGACTGGCTTAGACTTGTGTGTGGATCTTGGAACGAGAGTTAAGCATGTTGTATGAGGATATGGTATAATATCTTTTTAATTGGAGTCAGGATAGGTTTTTAGGGTGTCAAATGTGTTATGGGTTCCATAACTCAAGAGGAGTGTTCTCTTAGTCTCACAAATTGAGGAAAAGGGGTACCACATATTATTTTGAGTTATACATGTGTTGTTTATGGCCATAGGATATAGCTTCATATCAACATTGGTTCTTGGAGTTAGAGAGGGCCATCCTATGCGTGTTGTGACCAACAAGAGCATAGAGATAGATGAGGAGGAGTAGGTAGCTCCACCAGTGGTGAGGCAGGCGGCCCAACCAGTGGTACCAACTCAAAGGGAGCCAGAGTATAGAGGGATTCAACCATTAATATCTTGTAGGGAGGAGCAACCTCCCAGGACTGTGTAGAGGAAAATGGATAGGGATTAGGTTGTGTGGACTTAAAGGGAGTGCGACTACAAAGGGAGTCAAGAGGCTCAGAGGGAGTTCGACTTTAGAGGGAGTCAATAAGATCAAAGGGAGTCCGACTTCAGAGGGATTCAGGAAGCTCAGAGGGAGATTCAGTCACTCAGTGGGAGCCAACCTTTAGGTTCAGATGGGAGAGAGGCATCTTCGAAGGTTGTGTGGACTCAAAGGGAGTCTGGCTACAAAGGGAGTCAAGAGGCTCAGAGGGAGTTCGACTTTAGAGGGAGTCAATAAGATCAAAGGGATTCCAACTTCAGAGGGATTCAGGAAGCTCAGAGGGAGATTCAGTCGCTCAGTGGGAGCCAACCTTTAGGTCCAGATGGGAGAGATGCATCTTCCAAGACTATCAGGTAGGCATCATGATTTGAGATAGCTAGACAAAAGGTTCAGAAGCAAGAGACTTCTGGGTGCAGGGTGTCTTCCAAGATGGGATCATGTCATACAATAGGATTTTCTTCAATGACTGAGGATGCAACTAGTCAGGAGGAATAGAGAGAAGGATTTGCTTCGGTGACAAAGGGAGAAACCAATGAGATGGATTAGAGAGAATCTGTGGTAGAGGATCCAGTGTGGGAGACATAGCTACTTCCAGATGATGATGGAGGATAGAATGCCTGCCTTGCTAAGAGAGAGTGTTGATGATTTTTTAGCATCGATAGGCATTCCCACTTGTGGAGTGTGGTTAGAATGCCTTCCTTGCTAAGAGGGAGTGTTGATTTTTGTATCTTTGGATAGGTATTCTCACATGGTCCTAGGTGTTGGGCATGTGGGAATAGTCATGAGCACCACATCACACTTTGAGTTTGGTGAAAACCCCCTTGGATTTGAGTGGGGGATTCATGGGTTCGGTGATGGGCTTTGTGGTCTTGTGTTGGGGATTCACACCCACAAGGAAAGCCTAATTTGATGTTGACTTATGGAGGGGCTTCTATGGTGACCCCTAAGGATTGTATATAAAGGAGAGAGGTCATTGTGACATTTCATATCATGTAGTGTGTGTGGAGACACGATTGTTAGCCTCATAATCCTAAAGTTCTATAGTCTAAGTATTTTCTAGTATAAATGTTTTTAGAAATTAATTTATTCTAGTTTGTTAGGATAAGGACACCTAGCTTCTATGTAAATGACACTTATCATACTCATGTGATTATGTGATTGGTTGTTCTCCTAGTTTTTAGTTTAGAGTTAAGCTATATAAACTAGCTCCTTCTTCAAGTGAGGTTAAGTAGTAGATTATGAATTTCAGATTGTAATCACTTTTTCCTTATTAATAAAATTACGTGTCTGAGGACACTTTGTCAACATGGTATCAGAGCCATGGTGAAATGGTGATGGAAGGATTGGTGATGGATTGAGGAAGCAAGGAAGTCTCCACAACATCATCCAGGATCTCTTCAAATTCAAGGACAACGGTACTAAGGTATTTTTGTTATTAATTCAATAAGGAAAAGGTTGTTTTGATTACAACACTGGTTCTTTTTGAAAATTTCTGATAGGTTAAATCATAATTTTCAGCAGTTAAAAGTTTTTTGTATCAGATCTACTATTTCTTTGTTCTCGTTAGAGATTATTTTCTGAAAATATATACTTTGTTTAGCAAGTAGATCAACTGAAATTCATGAAGAGGGCTCATTTTTATTGTACAAATTGCTTCAGATCTATGTAAATCTGGCAATTTCTTGTTAAAGAGAGTTATAGATCTTGATAAAATAAAAATCGTAGCATCAACAAATTTTTGTCACACATCTCTGTTGTGGGCTTCGATACCTTCAACACTCAGATCTAGTAGCAAGCGCCCTCCACATATATGGTAGCAAGCGCCCTCCACCTATCTTACTGAATCATGCCCTCCACAAAAGATCAAGATTATCAGAGCACTTGGATTCGTGGGTGTATTGTTTTTTTCTTGAAGCTCAAGGGTTGTCTGTTGCGGATCGACCATTTCTCTGTTGTAGACCTGCCATGGCTTCCACCTCCGCTTTCAAACGATGGCTCAGGCTCGAGGCCTATCCCATATTTGCAGTCATTGGTATATTGTGATTATACCAGACCATTATATCTTTACCAACAATGAGAGCACAAATCAGAATGTGGATATAATTAGGGACTTTCCATGACATCACGGATCGCAGTGATTTTAGGGAAAATCCAGATTATAAAGGAGTTTGTCATATTGCTCTTGCCCAAGAAGGTCATTGCAGACCAGGCAAGGTTCTGTTTGGTACAGACTCCCATACTCGCAATGCTGGTGCATTTGGATAGTTTGCAAGTGGAATATGAAACATTGATGGAAGATTTATAGTGAGAACTGGAAAACTGTTAGTAAATGTGTCAATGACACTAAGGTTCGTAATGGATGGGGAAATGACACATTTTTTCCTTGCAAAGAATCTTATTCTGCAGATTATTGGTGAAATATCTGTTTCCGGGGCAACTTACCGAGCCATGGAATTTTCAGGATCTACTGTTAAAAGCTTCACTGGTATCTAGCGAAGAAAGCAAGTGCCCTCCAACAAATTCGATCAGACCAAGTGCCCTTCAACAAAAATTGCGCCCTCCAATGAATTCGATCAGATTGTTTTAATTACAATAAGAGTCCAGTGAATTCAACAAATGCGTACCCTCCATTTTGGTGTTGTTGGCAAGTACAAGTCAAAGTCTCTATATATGTTATAAAGAATATTTTAATAATATATTCTTTAGGAAAACCTTTTGGAGTGATGAGTGGTCATCTTTTGAGAAATTTTATTTAATGTTATTGAAGACTTTACCACTTTTAAAGAGGGGTGTATCTTCTATTTGTAAAAGGCTATAAGTCTTGGAAAAAGGACAAGTTTCGAAAGTTTTTGATTGTAATCTTGAAGCTCAGAGGTTGAGAAGAGTCTAGTGAAATACTCTCTCAAACTTCTTTTCAACGAGACTTTTAAAGGGTCAAGGCCAAGCCCTTAAAAGTGCTCTTTTTTGTGTGGACTATGCACTCTTTCTTTCTGGTGCCTTGTGTCTCTTTTTTAGTATTTTGATGACTATTCAGTGTGGTGGTGTGATCACTAACTTGCAATCCTTGCAATAAGGTAATCTATCATCATGTCAAAATTAATCAACCTATTCACTGAATCAGATAAGTTAGATGGACCCAAGAATTACAAAACTTGGAGTAGGCACATGCATAACACTTTGATCTATAATGAATTATGGCATGATATATGTGATGGTGATACTGCTCCAACTAAGCCCACCGACGCTACTTATTTAKCCAAATGGAATTTGAAAGATGAAAAAGSACTTKCTTTGCTATGTTCTTCTRTAACTGAACAAATGTTTGTTCATRTTGAGAATTCCAAAGATGCATGGTCTGCTTGGAATCTATTAAAGAAGTTGTTTGATACTCCYRTTGCRTCTCAAAGAGTTGATCTACAAATGRAATTGCTTAAACAAAKATTAKYAGACAATGGCRATGTACTAGAATACATTTCAAGGATTAAGAACATTCATCTGGAAATCATCAAAGGCAGTTTTTCTAAACTTGAAGATAGTTTTCTAGTCTCCATTGTAATAAATGGCTTGCCTCCATCTTATAAGCATTTTCTTGAGACTTTGCAAATAACTGATAAGTTATCTACTATAACTTTTGATTCACTTAGTGAATTGTTGGCTCAACATAGTAAAATCTTTGGAAAACAAAAACAATTAGGAGAAGATCTTCTTTACACTAAAGCTAAAAGCTCTAAAGGAACGGGAAAATCAAATTCTCAAAATTTTCAGAATTAGTCTTCTAATCGAGGTCGTGGCAGAGTGATGCAGGAGCATCGCCAATAACAAGCGAGCGTGGGACAAACACCGATGCATTTTGGCACATGATGAATTGTTTGAAATGATTTGAAGTTGGATACGCCAAACTTAAATGAGACAATTAAGAAAGGGCATGCTTGTAGATTGTAATCAGACCTTGAGCGTCCCGCTCTCATCTGAAAGGATTAAGAGGCATTTATGTTAATGAATGTAGGTAGGTATCTTTGAATTTTAGATTAGACAGTTTAGAGAAAAGAGGGAAACGGGATATAGACACCCTCATTGTATAGTTGTAAGAATATTATGAGAAGAGAGCATAGGAGAGCAGAAGTAGAGAGCTGTGTAAAGTAAAAACCCATGTATAGAAGTTCTGGATTAATACAAAGATCTTTAGTTCAGACTCATGGTGTTCAATTGCTTTTTGTGTTTGTACATGCTGATTGATATATGCTTGTTACTCTCTGTTATGCATTTGCTTTGATGCGTGAATGAATGATTTCATATTTAATGTCTGAAATCTGAAGAGAGGGAGAGTAAGGAATGAGTTTCAATTGTTTCTCTGTCTAAGCAAGAGTTTTCCTGAAAGGAGTGCAGTGAAATTGTCTGCAAGGTGTGCGTCGACAGAAGTCAGAGTTCGTCTCTGCAAGATTAGGAGGGATAACATTGTTCTCATTCTCGCAGAAGTGCAGTTTAAGCACAAGAGCCGTGCAAGGAGTGCGCAGGCCGAGTGAAGTCTCAGAGTTACAACCTCAGCGAAATTGTTGAAAGATTGCTGTCGCAGGGAGTGCGCAAAGTCGAAGAGGTTCAAATGCTTGGAAGTATTTGAAGAATTTCCACAAGGAGTGCGTGCAGAAGTCTTTTTGAAGACTCAAAGTTTGTGGTAAAATCTCAGAAGAGTTAGTGCCTTGAAGTGTCGAAAGGAGGCGCAGCGACGTCGTTTGCTGGTGGATAAATTTCGTGAAGGCGTACTTGTTCATTTCGCAGGAGTTGTTAAGGACGCATTGGATGGTCGGAATCCTCCGTGGAGGATTTGCGAAGTCCCAGAAGTCGTCAGATCTTATAGAGGAGCAGAGAAGTTACGACAAGCATTCTTCAAGTGTAAAGCTCGGGAGAAATCGGACCATAGGATCCAAGTCGACAAGGATCGTTGGATCACTCACGTAATCTCATTTCATGGATTCGTGAGTTGAAGGTTTAAAACCTTTGCTTCAATATTCGCGAGGTCGCAAAAGGCGAAGTCTCAAAATAGCAAAGAGAATCTGAGCCGTTCATTGGAAGGAGGACACATGTCGCGAGATCCTCTCTATCAGGGATTCGTACATCGGGGTTTAGAGAAGGAAGTCCTTCAACTTCGCGAGTGGCGAAGTCATGAAAAGATCGGGACCATCCATTAGAAGAGGACAGGTGGCAGAGATCAAGGGATTTTGTGAACTCGAAGGTTCGCAAGGTGAGAGCCCAGGAATTGGGTGCTCCAAGTCGTGAGTGGCGAAGTCGCAAAATCGTGAGGAGCGTGGATAGCCGTTGGATCCAGGTCACGGGAGGACCATTGGATCATGAACCCCATCGCCTATTGCATGTTCGGGGGTTCAGAGGTTGAAAGGAGTCATTTTTGACTTCACGAGTCGTGAAGTGCCGAGAGCCGAGGCATGGAGCAAGCACGTGGTAGAACCACAAGGTGGGCCGGGAAATAGACAGGCAGACACACATCACCTAGTGGAAGGAGTCAATACTCCGTTGACTTCTTGCGTCTCGGGGATTCACGAGATAAGAGTATGTGAGCTCGACCCTTTGACTCGCGAAGTCGTGAGTAGCGAGAATGAGAGGAGAAAAGTCTACATCACCTCTCGGGGGTTTGTGAAAGAAAGGTGCCAAGGTTGGACCTTTGAACTCGCGAAGGTGCGAGAGGTGAGAGGTGAGAGGTGCTAGCGCTTAGCCTAGCCAGTGGTCGTGCAAGGAAGGAGCTGACAGAAAAAGAGCCATACCTGTATCGGCATTTTGGGTATCACAGAATTGGAGGAGGAAGAGTCGGAGTTTCAACTCATGAACTCGTGAGTTGCGAGTTGCGACAAGCACCCTTGGAATTGGGCCTTGGTCATAGTGCTGTGGTCACACGAAAGGGTGGAGCTCATGCTAGTGTTGTTTGCACAGGATAGATTTCGAAAGGACCTGTGGATCGATTAAATTGAGATTACAACAAGGAATCGAAAGAGCCGATTCGGCTCAAAGGAGGTAAAGAACGATCCTGTGAGCAGATCTTGGCCCGAGGGCCAATAGGTCTACGTCAAGTGGTATTAGAGCTTGACTCTATTTGTATACTTCAGATAGGGAAGGCGATAAATAAAATCTCAGCCATGCTGCCGAGAAGAAGAGACAGACAAACACCCGATCCGCTAGAGGATAGGGAGATGTCAAGAGAAAGGGGTAGGCAGGTGCCAAATCCAACCATGGAAAGAGATATACATGACCTACGTGCCAGAGTCATGGACATGAAAATAAAACAGAGGTGCACAACTGGTGTTGGAGATCTCAGTGATTCTGAAAGTGAAGATGAAGCTGGACATGAAGGAGAAGAAGTTGCAGCAGAAGATGCAGCAAATGAACGCCTGATTAGGGCTGTTGCTAGAATGGGTGCTAGAGTAAAATTAGATATTCCAGTATATGAAGGAAACCTGGATGCTGAAGAGCTTCTAGATTGGATTAGAGATCTGGACACATATTTTGACTATGAAGATGTCGAGGAAGACAAAAAGGTCAAACATGCTGTCACAAGATTGAAAGGACATGCAACATTGTGGTGGGATGAACTACAAGCTGACAGACGCTGCAAAGGCAAGCAAAAAATCAAGAGTTGGGATAGGATGATCGCGAAGATGAAGGCAAAATTCATTCCCATAGATTACCAAATTACTCTATTTCGGAGAATGCAAAATTTGAGACAGAAGTTGATGATAGTGAAGGAGTACACTGAAGAATTCTACAGGCTGAACATCAGGGAAGGTCATCGCAAAAGTGACGATGAAAAAAGTTGCTAGGTACATGAATGGTCCGAGATACGACATTCAGGATGAGATGAGCATGATGACCATCCGAATGGTGGAAGATGCTTATCAGATGGCTCTAAAATATGAAGAGAAGCTGAGCCGAAAACAAGGTCAAAGAGGCCGAGGCAGAAGTCAGCCCAGAGGAAAATCAATTGCCTAGGATAGAAATTAGAAACCCAAGGAAGAGTGGAAGAAACCTCAGACTCAAACTGAGAGAGGTGGAAGCTCACAAAGAGGGCAACATACTGAACAGAGAGGTCAGTATGCTGATGGAAACATTTTTCCTCGTACCAGAGGTAGAGGAAGAGGAAGAGGTGGAGTAGTGAAATGCTTCACATGTGGAAAGGTTGGACATAAATATTATGAGTGTCCAGACAAAAAGAAAGAAGGTGGTAAAACTCACATTGCCGAAGCACAGAGGCAGAATGTTGAGGCAGAGGATGCTGAAGGCATAAGATCACTGATGATGTGAAAATTTCTCTTAGCACCAGAGAAGGAGGTGGAGAGTTCGGTCCAAAGGAACAGACTTTTTCGGACCACTTGCAAGACCAAAGATTGGGCGTGCAAAGTTATCGTGGACAGTGGTAGCACAAAAAATCTCATTTCTACAGAGATGGTAGAAAAAATAGAGCTGGAGACTATGGAACATCCGAGCCCATATAGAGTTTCGTGGCTACAAAAAGGACATCAGGTAAATGTCACTAAACAATGTTTAGTTGAATTTAAAATAGGAGGGTCTAAAGATGAAATACTCTGTGATGTTATTCCCATGGATGTTTGTCATCTATTGTTGGGGAGACCGTGGCAATATGACAAGAATGTGATTCATGATGGGAGGAAGAACACATACACCCTAGAGAAGAATGGGAGAACTCACATGTTGCTTCTAATCAAAGACAAAGAAGTAAAACCTGAAGTAAGCAACGCTGTACTTCTTATGAGTGGGAAGGAACTTCTTACAGAGGTTAAGAAGAAGGAGGAACCACAATTCATTGTGGTCAGGAAGCCTAAATTTTTTTTAACTAGTACAAGGGTGGATGATCTACCAGAGGAAATCCAGGAGTTACTGGAGGAATTTGCTGACATAGTAGTGGACGAACTACCTCGTTCGTTGCCATCGATCAGAAGTGTGAGTCATCATATTGATCTCATACCTGGAGCTAGTTTACCAAACAAAGCAGCATACAGATTGACGCTGCAGGAGAATGAAGAAGTCAAAAGACAGGTCCAGGACTTAATGGACGAGGGGTTGGTTAGAGAAAGCTTGAGTCCGTGTGTTGTTCCGACAGTGCTCAGTCTGAAGAAAGACAGAGGCCGGAGGATGTGTACTGACTCGAGGGCAATCAACAAGATAACCATCAGGTATAGATTTCCATTGCCAAGGATGGATGATTTGATGGATTGCTTGAGTGGAGCGAAATGTTTTTCAAATATTGATTTGAAAAGTGGATATCACCAGATTCGTATGAGAGAAGGTGATGAATGGAAGACAGCCTTCAAGACTAACGAAGGGTTGTATGAATGGCTTGTTATGCCGTTTGGCTTAACAAATGCGCCAAGTACTTTCATGAGGTTGATGAACGAAGTCCTGTAGGATTTCATCGGAAAATTTGTCATTGTGTATCTTGATGACATACTGATTTTCAGTAAAACAGAGGCAGAACATCTGAAACATTTAGCTACAGTCACGAAGAGGCTACAGCAAGAGAAGCCACTGATAAATATGAAAAAATTGCCGTTCATGAAGACAGAGCTCATTCATTTGGAGTTTGTTATTTCTGCAGATAAGTTGAGGATGGATCCAGATAAGGTGGAGGTAATTCAGAATTGGCCATCGCCAAAGAATATCTTTGAAGTTCAAAGTTTTCATGGATTGGCTAGTTTCTACTGGAAGTTCATCAAGAATTTAAGTGGAATTAGTGCATCGATGATGGACACAGTGAAGAAGAGACACAAGTCTTTTCACTGGACAGAAGAGGCTGAGAAAAGCTTCAATTTGTTGAAGAAGAAAATCACGGAACAACCAATTTTGGTGTTGCCGGATTTCAAAAAGACATTTCAAGTAAAATGTGATGCAAGTGGATTTGCAATAGGGGCAGTCTTGAGCCAAGAAGACAGGCCAATAGCATACTTTAGCGAGAAGCTTAATGAAGCGAAAATGAAGTACTCCACATATGACAAGGAGTTCTATGCTATTATTCAGGCATTGAAGAAATGGAGACACTATTTGATCCCCAAGGAGTTTGTCTTCTACAGTGACAATCATGCTTTGCAATTTGTGACTCAACAGGAGAAGTTGAATCAAAGACATGCAAAATGGGTTGAATACATGTAGAACTTTACTTTTGTAACTAGGCATATTTCTGGAACTGCTAACAAAGTTGTTGATGCTTTGAGCAGGAAATGTTTGCTGTTGCGGGAGTTCATAGTCAAAAGGGTTTTGATGATCTCAAGGACATGTACAGAGATGATCCAGATTTTAAGGAGGCATATGAAGCAGTTGAGAATCCAATTCTCAGGGACAGAAGCCAATGGATAGAGTACACGATCCAGGATGGATTTCTATTTAAGGGTAGTCAACTTTGTATTCCAAAATGCTCCATGAGGGAGAATTTGCTGAAGGAGAAACATAGTGGAGGATTGGCCGGGCATTTCGGTCATGACAAGACGTTCTCAAAGTTAAATGAGTCATATTTTTGGCCAGGAATGAGAGCAGATGTCAAAATATTCGTGGACAGATGCATAATTTGTCAGCATTCAAAAGGGAAGAAGAAGAATGTGGGCTTTTATCAACCATTACCCATACCTGACAGGCCGTGAGATGCAATAAGCATGGACTTCATATTGGGGCTGCCAAGAACACAAAGAGGATTTGACTCAATCTTTGTAGTGGTAGATAGATTTTCTAAAATGGCACACTTCATACCGTGTCAGAAAACCAGTGACACAACTCACATTGCGAATCTGTTTTTCAAAGAAGTCATTCGACTTCACGGCTTACCAAGGAGCATAGTTTTGGATCGAGACACCAAGTTCATGGGACACTTCTGGAGAACCTTATGAAAAAAGCTAGGAACGAACTTGTCGTTTAGCTCAGCTTATCATCCTCAGACGGATGGATAGACAGAAGTTGTGAACAGAAGTTTGGGAGACTTGCTGAGGAGCTTGGTGATAGAACACCATAGTCAGTGGGACAATATTATGCCACAGGTGGAATTTTCTTATAATGATTCAATCAACAGAAGCATAGGGTAGAGTCCATTCCAAACTTTTTATGGGACATAGCCAAGAGGATTATCTGAACTGAGGGATTTAGAACGGGATGAGATAAGAAGTGCTAGTGCAAAAGATTTTGCCGAAGCAATGAAGGAACTTCACAACCAGGTGAAGGAGCGATTGCAGAACTCGAGCCAAGAGTATAAACGCAGAGCAGATCAACACAGAAAACAAATTCAATTTGAGGTTGGTGATTTGATCCTGGGACATCTGAGAAAGAAAAGGTTCTCGAAGGGAACATATAACAAACTGAAGATGAAGAATATCGGACCATGAAGGTCTTGAAGAAATTTGGGGCAAATGCTTATGAGATTGAATTACCCGATGGGATCGAAATTTCTCCGATATTCAATGTCTCAGATTTGTACCCATACAAAGCTGGAGTAGACAGTGAACAACCAGAGGTTCAGTGGACAAAACAGATGTTGGTTGCAGAGAATCCATAGATGGAAAGCATACTGGACAAAAGAGTTAGTAAGAGGACCAGAAGAAGGGAATATTTCGAATACTTGGTCAAGTGGAAGGGACATCCAGTTGAAGATGCCAGCTAGGAGAACGAAGCAGAGATCCAGAAGCATGGACAGACCGTGTGAGAGCTCATGGATATGAGCCCATGAAAATTTTCAAGCGAGGGAGTATGATGCAGGAGCATCGCCAATAACAAGCGAGCGTGGGACAAACACCGACGCATTTTGGCACATGATGAATTGTTTGAAATGCTTTGAATTTGGATACGCCAAACTTAAATGAGACAATTAAGAAAGGGTTTACTTGTAGATTGTAATCATACCTTGAGCATCCCGCTCTCGCCTAAAAGGATTAAGAGGCATTTATGTTAATGAATGTAGGTAGGTAGATTTGAATTCCAGATTAGACAGTTTAGAGTGAGGAGGGAAACGGGATATAGACACCCTCATTCTATAGTTGTAAGATTATTATGAGAAGAGAGCATAGGAGAGCAGAAGCAGAGAGCTGTGTAAAGTAAAAACCCATGTACATAAGTTCTGGATTAATACAAAGATCTTTAGTTCAGACTCATGGTGTTCAATTGCTTTCTGTGTTTGTACATGCTGATTGATATATGCTTGTTACTCTCTGTTATGCATTTTCTTTGATGCGTGAATTTATGATTTCATATTTAATGTTTGAAATCTGAAGAGAGGGAGAGTAAGGAATGAGTTTCAATTGTTTCTCTGTCTGAGTAAGAGTTTTCCTGCAAGGAGTGCAGTGAAATTGTCTGCAAGGTGTGCGTCGACAGAAGTCAGAGTTCGTCTCTGCAAGCTCAGGAGGGATAACATTGTTCTCATTCTCGTAGAAGTGCAAGTTAAGCACAGGAGCCGTGCAAGGAGTGCGTAGGCCGAGTGAAGTCTCAGAGTTACAACCTGAGAGAAATTGTTGAAAGACTGTTGTCGCATGGAGTGCGCAGAGTCGAAGAGGTTCAAATGCTTGGAAGTATTTGAAGAATTGCTGCAAGGAGTGCGTGCATGAGTCTTTTTGAAGACTCAAAGTTTGTGGTAAAAGCTCAGAAGAGTTAGTGCCTTGAAGTGTCGGAAGGAGGCACAACGACGTCGTTTACTGGTGGATAAGTTTCATGAAGGCGTACTTGTTCATTTCGCAGGAGTTTTTAAGGATGCATTGGACGGTCAGAATCCTCCGTGGAGGATTCCCAAAGTCCCAGAAGCTGTCAGATCTTGCAGAGGAGTAGGGAAGTTATGGCAAGCATTCTTCAAGTGTAAAGCTCGGGAGAAATTGGACCATGGGATCCAAGTCGACAAGGACCATTGGATCACTCGCGTAATCTCATTTCATGGATTCGTTAGTTGAAGGTTTAAAACCTTTTCATCAAGATTCGCGAGGTTGCGAAAAGCGAAGTCCCGAAATAGCGAAGAGAATCTGAGCCGTTTGTTGGAAGGAGGACACGTGTTGCGAGATCCTCTCTATTGGGGATTCAGACATCGGGGTTCAGAGAAGGAAGTCCTTCAACTTCACGAGTGGAAAAGTCGCGAAAAGATTGGGACCGTCCATTCGAAGAGGACAGGTGGCAGAGATCTAGGGATCTCGCGAACTCTTAGGTTCACAAGGTGAGAGCCCAGGAATTGGGTGCTCCAAGTTGCGAGTGGCGAAGTCGAGAAATCGCGAGGAGCATGGATAGCTGTTGAATCTAGGTCACAGGAGAACCGTTGGATCAGGAACCCCATCGCCTATCACACGTTCGGGGGTTCGGAGGTTGAAAGGAGTCGTTTTCGGCTTCACGAGTCACAAAGTGCCGAGAGCTGAGGCACGGAGGAAGCATGTGGCAGAAACACAAGGTGGGCCAGGAAATAGACAGGCGGACACACGTCACCTAGTGGAAGGAGTCAACACTTCGTTGACTTCTCGCGTCTCAGGGATTCACGAGATAAGGGTACGTGATCTCGACCCTTCAACTCGCGAAGTCGCGAGTAGCGAGAACGAGAGGAGAAAAGTCAACATCACCTCTCGGGGGTTCATGAAAGAAAGGTGCCAAGGTTGGACCTTTGAACTCGTGAAGGTGTGAGAGGTGAGAGGTGCTAGCTCTTAGCCTAGCCAGCGATCGCGCAAGGAAGGAGCTGATAGAGGAAGAGTCATACCTATATCGACATTTCAGGTATCACATAATTGGAGGAGGAAGATTCAGAGTTTCAACTCACGAACTCGCAAGTTGCGAGTTGCGACAAGTGCCCTTGGAGTTGGGCCTTGGTCATAGTGTTGTGGTCGCACGAAAGGGTGGAGCTCGCGCCTAGTGCTGTTTTCATAGGAGAGCTTTCGAAAGGACCCGTGGATCGATTAAATTGAGATTCCAGCAAGGAATCGAAAGAGCCGATTTCGCTCAAAGGAGGTAAAGAACGATTCCGTGAATGGATCTCAGCTCGAGGGATGATAGGTCTACGTCACAGAGGTCGTGGTCAAGGTAGAGGTTGTAACAATTTTCATCAACAAAATTTTCAAAGTAATGCGCAGTTAGGAAGAGGCAGAAATTTCTGTCAAGTAAGATGAAAAAGATGCTTAAAGATGGGACATTATGCATCAAATTGTCTTACCAGCAATGATCAATTGCCAAAGTTCAAGCATACGTCAAATGAAAACTCTCAACAATTAGTGCAATATGCAGAAGATCAAGATTATCAGGATGATGAATATGAATATGTTTTTTCAGTAGTTCAACATGTAGATTCATTTGAAAATGATTTGATATTAGACACAGGGGCTACTCATCATATGACTTATCGCAAAGTCTATTTTTGGAATTATAAAGATGTTCAATTAAATCCCATTTATTTAGCTGATGATACAACTCATATACCTCAAGGAAAAGGTTCAGTGAAAGTTTTTCTCCCTGGAATTGGTGAAAACTGGATTTTAAATGTTTGGTATGTACCATCTTTTAAGAAAAATTTGTTATCCTTAGTCACAATAAGATAAGTTGGACATCAAATTTTCATGCAATATGGTTTGGTGAAGATTATGTCAGTGAAGGATAACTTGAAAACAATAATGACTGGATATGAAGATGGGAAGTTACTAAGAATGAATGGGAAAGTCATCCAAAGAAAGGAAGAAGTTGCAGCAACAATGAATTCTGAAATGTCTTCATTCAGATTATGGCATTTTTGATTTGGTCACTTAAACTTTGAAAGTCTCTTGAAACTTATGTCCTAAGATTTGGTGAAGGGTTTACCAACTTTCAAGAAAGAGAATTCCAAGTGTGAAGCTTGTATTTTAGGCAAGCAAAAGCGAGAAGTTTTTCCAACTAGCTCATGGCAAGCAACAAAGTATTTGGAGTTGATTCATAGTGATATATGTGGTCCAATGGAATCTTCTTTTGGTAGATGTCGATACTTTATTTTGTTCATTGATGACCACACTAGAATGACATGGGTATACTTTTTAAAGGCAAAGTTTGAAGCTTTTGAAAAGTTTGTAAATTTTCAACACATGGTTGAAAAAGAAACTAGAGAAAAGGTTGCTTCTTTGAGAACTGATAATGGAGGTGAATTCACTTCAACTGAATTCAATGATTATTGTCGAAACAATGGAATTAAGAGGCAACTGAAAAATTCCTGTACTCCACAACAGAATGGAGTTACTGAAAGGATGAACAAAACTCTCATGGGCATGGCAAGATCTATGATGCAATTTAAAGGGTTAAGCACAAAATATTGGGCTGAAGCAGTCCATACTGCAGTTTATCTCAGAAATCGATCACCTACATCAGCTTTAGATGGACAAACACCTTATGAAGCTTGGTACGGTTTTAAACCCATGGTAAATCATCTTAGGGTTTTTGGCTGAACATGTTATGCTTTAGTTCCTAAGGAAAAGAGGACTAAGTTAGAAAACCAGAGTATGAAGCGTACCTTCATTGGATACTGTGATGAAAAGAAAGGGTATAGATTGCTTTCAGATGTAAAATTCATTGTTAGTAGAGATGTAATTTTTTATGAAACTGAAAGTAACAATTTAGATGATATTAACCATCTCCTTAGTCATTTAGACAAGAAAAACACTACGGGTAAAGGTAAATTCAACAAATCAAAGCAAGCATTTTGGTTTGAAAAAGACTTGGTTACTCCAGAAGACATCTCTTTATCAAAAGGTTCTTCTGATTCATCTGATAATGGATTGACAAAATATTCTTCTAATACTGAATCTTCAAAAGTATCTTCTCCAACCTTAGATATTTCAAATGAAATAAGAGCCTCAATTTTTGAAAATCCTCTTTTCAACAATAATGGTGATTCAGATCCCCAATCCCCTCAACATAAGAAGCCAAAGTGGGCCAAACAACTTCTCAAAGATGTTCATTCAGATGAAATGAACAAAACAAGAACTAGGGGATCTTCAAGAGCAAAAGCTAATTTTGCTCATGCTTCCATTGAACCTACTTCTTTTGCTGAAGCAGCTGAACATAAAGAATGGCATGAAGCAATGATTAATGAATATGATTCAGTACTTGCAAGTGGGACTTGGAACTTAGTTGATTTCCCACAAGATGTTAAGCCCATCGATTGTAAATGGGTTTATCAAGTAAAGTATAAGCCCAATGGTAAAATTGACAAGTACAAAGCAAGACTTGTTGCAAAAGGTTTTGCTCAATAGGAAGGAATTGATTATGAAGAAACTTTTGCACCCACAGCTAAATGGAACACTATCAGAATGGTTATCAATTTGGCTACACATAATGGTTGGAAATTACATCAAATGGATGTCAAAAGTTCCTTCCTGAATGGTGATCTAAAGGAAGATATTTTCATGACTCAACCACAAGGTTTTGAAGAAAAAGGACAAGAACATAAAGTTTGCAAACTTGTGAAGGCTTTATATGGTTTGAAACAAGCTCCTCGAGCTTGGTATGCAAAAATGGATGAGTACCTATGAAAGGTGGGTTTTCAGTGAAGTGAATCAGATGATACATTGTATTTTCGAATACAAGATAATCAAATGGTGATACTTGTACTCTATGTTGATGACTTAATCATAACAGGAAATAATCAAGCTCACATCAAACAAGTTAAGGAAGAACTTAAAGCAGGTTTCAAAATGACTGACTTAGGGGGACTTCATTATTATCTTGGAGTTGAAGTTTCTCAACATCCTAACCAAATATTCCTTTTTCAAACTAAGTATGCCACTGAATTGTTAAAGAAATTTGGCATGGAAGATTGTAAACCTTCTCTTACTCCCATGGAGAAGAAATTGAAACTTTCAAAATTTGAATTGGGGGAATTGGTAAACAGTACAAAGTACATGCAATTGGTTGGAAGTCTCATTTATTTCACAAATACTCGACCAGATTTGTCATATTTAGTCAGTCTACTTTCAAGGTTTATGCAAGAACCAAGGGAAAGTTATTGGAATTCAGCAAAAAGGGTACTAAGATACATTCAAGGTACAAAAGACTTTGGTCTTCTCTACAAAAGGAACAAAAATTTTACAGTTTTTGGATATTCAGATGCTGATTTTGCAGGTAACATTGATGATAGAGCATACACTTCAGGTTATTTAATGAATATGGGTTCAGCAACAGTATCTTGGAATTGTAAAAAGCAGACAACAATTGCCAATTCTTTAGCAGAGGCAGAGTACATATCAGCTTGGGAAGCAACATGTGAGATTGTATGGATATGCAGAATTTTACAGGATCTTGGTGAAACTCAGAAATCACCAACTACCTTCTTGATCAACAGTCAGTCACCAATAAAGATGGCCAAGAATCCAATATTTCATTCAAAGACTAAACATGTCGACACCAAGTACCACTTTATCAGATCGCTCATCATCAAAGACATCATCAAGCCTTAGTTCTGTCTGTCTGAAGATCAAACTTTAGATATTTTTACCAAACCTCTTGGTAGAATAAAGTTCACTAAGTTCAGAGATGAACTTGGTCTTTGTAAAAATGAACTTCCGAATTAAAAGGGGGATTGTTAGACTCATAATCCTAAAGTTCTATAGTCTAAGTATTTAGAAATTAATTTATTCTAGTTTGTTAGGATAAGGACATCTAGCTTCTATGTAAAGGACACCTATCATACTCATGTGATTATGTGATTGGTTGTTCTCCTAGTTTTTAGTTTAGAGTTAAGCTATATAAACTAGCTCCTTCTTCAAGTGAGGTTAAGTAGTAGATTATGAATTTCAGATTGTAATCACTTTTTCCTTATTAATAAAATTATGTGTTTGAGGACACTTTGTCAACAACGATGGAGCTAGCATAAGTGAGTTTTCAATTGTGCTAGGAGGATTGGTGATCTCAACAAAGGGAAAGTCAGCAAGGTGGCAAATCTATCCATGAAGAGAGAAGCAAAGAAGGTCGAATGTGTGGACAAATTTTTCATACAATACGTGGTTTGCAAGAGGACGAAGCATGTATATACACGGGTTGCGGAAGGACGAATCACATATAGGGTATACACAGTTTGCAGTAGAGAAAACAATGTATATACTTGGGTTTCCAGTAAGGTGAATTGCATATTTGATTTTCTGGGCAGGTACAGATCTGTACAGGCTGACAGGTCACATGAGCAGGTCATACGGGTGGTCTACTGCAGACTCGAGTGCAGAGAATATTCCCAAGGATATTTTCTGAGGTTTGGATTTATTATTTGTATGGTTATTGGAGAACAAAGTCGTTCTCAGTTTTGGTGACTTCGAAGGAGAAGGTTTTCATATTTTGGTGATATTGTGTTGGCTGGGAGGGATGTTTTTTCCCTTAGTATTTTTGATGTTAACAAGATTAAAAAAGTCAAATTTATGTCTCATGTGTATTAATGATTCATCTATGATATTTGTATTTCCACTGCAGATGTTTTCAGTCAATAATTTTCAGTGTAAAATCGTTTAATGATAACAACTAGGGTTTTACTTTTAGATCACTAGGAAACAATTTTAAAATTTGAAAATTAGTCACATAAAGTTGCATGTGAAAATTGACATTGTCACCTTAGTAGGAAATCCCCACATTTTAGGGATGGATGAGTTCCATCCCAAGGGAGACATCCCCGGTAACCTCAAGGGATCAGATAGGAAGGATGCAACGGATTTTGGAATTCCCTCTCACCAATTACCTAATTCAAATGTCTATGTCCGTAAAATTGAGGCAAATGAAGATTTTTATGTACCTGCCTGGAACAAGAACAATATAACATGTATATATAACACTTTACAAGTACCAATATGATAGTAAAACCTCAGAAGACAACATATAGTGAAAATATATATTAGTTGATACAAAATTGCAGCAATATAAAGGTTTACAACAACAATTAGTAATTTGTAACAACCAAAAGAAATTTAGTTGAGAATTGCAAGCAAAGATAGTGAAAACTTAGCAATGTTCAAGTAAATCAATTAACAATTATCACGTGCAATTTCTGAGTAAGTACTGGCACACAGTGGGTAGACCCAGGGTTCAACATGAATTCACCAACAAAATCCTCAGATACCAGCCCTTTCGGCATCACCCACAAGCAGGTGAAGTCTCAACCGAGGTATCTATGGGAACTTCAGGAGCAAGGTTTATGTAGTGATGAAGGGATGAGAGGAAGTCATTCTACTTATAATTTGTTCATTATACCTTTTATCATTCTACATATGTTAGAATAACTGACATATGTCATATGCACACAATAAACATTACAACAAACACATTATGACAAATAGACATCATACTTAACGTGTTTCACCCAAGATGGACTATGTCCACAATGATTGACTTCTTATTATATTATTTAGAGCCATCCATTACAAAATATGTGCACTGCGCTCCTACATTATGCCCTTGATGTTCTTCTATTCCTCTATCTCTCTTTGTTTCTCTTCACTCTTACATTCTCGCATACATTGCAAACTTATATTTTCACTCCCTCCTGTGCTTAGCTACCTCTCTATCCCGAAACCCTTACATATTGTTGGGCACAAGCCTATTTTGAGGAGATGCTATTTTTGGAAGAAAAACCCAGAATTAGAAAAGTATAGCTGGAAGGAAAAGCAACACATGTGAGGGAAATATGCATGAAAAGGAGGAAAGAATGCAAGGAACGCATGAAGGAAAACCTAACCACATTAGGTTTAGGGTTTTTGTAAGAGATTGTAATGGATGATAAGTCAAAAATAAGTATAAATAAGTACCTAGGAGGTCTAGGTTGGGGTTCCAAAGTTTGGTAATGTTCAGTGAAGAAAACTATTGTAAGATCTGATACCATTTTTGTAAGTTGTTGAGTTGTAGGAGAGTCAAGCAACTAGATCTTGAGGGTTAGATCGCAGGCTAAGGATCCTAGTGTGAGCTAGTCAGCCTCACAGGGATTGTGGAACTTGTTTTGTGATTGTATGAATGGAGTTGTAGTGCGCGCAGTGTCATCTATTACAGAACCATAATAAAAGAGCCTAAGAGCCAGATCTTTATGAACGTAGACTAGGAGGGGGTGAACCACGGTAACACCTGTGTAATGTGTTATGTGATGTGTTTATTACATAAGTAATTTTTGTAAGTAGTTAGTTGATGAATGAATAATTCAGTGAGATATGTCAATTGTTAGATTTGTTAGAATGCATGCATACAATTAATGGTGAATGGATATTAAGAATAATAGAAGGAACTACCATATCAAGGCTTAAGAAGATGAAATTCAATCCCAAATCCCCACTCTTTCCCACACTGCAAGCATCTGAGTATTGCAGTCACCCATAAAACTATCTCGGGTGAGACTGCACAGTACATCCTGTGTGTTGTGTTGCCTTCTGGTTTACCAGGAGGGTTGATAGTTTTAGAGGGATTTGTTGGGAGCTTGTTTAGATCAAAACCTAGGTCATCCCAAGAAGTAGGAAGAGAGACTATTAACCAAAAAATGGTTCTGTTTCTGACTGGAACTGCATGGGATTGAGTGAGTGGGATCTGTGAAATAATCACGAAAAGAATGAAGGTATAAAAATGAATGTTCAGACCATGGAATCCAACGAAGGAAGATATTGAAAGCTGGTTGAAAATAAAGGAGCTGGAGTTTGCGTAGAAAGACAACATAAACCCTAAATTAACAACGCACAAATATATTGAGAAGTATGTGTTTAGAGACCTTCATGAGGTATTTTTATGTGACTTCCCGCATGTGTTGCAGAAGTGGCTATTGAGGTTGAAAGACAACCACCCTACAAATCGAATCAGAAAGCTCGAGTGGAATCCTATGGATATTGCGTAGTTACAACAAGTTAACAACAAATTCACACGCACATTAGATTTCTGGCTAGACAGTATTGTTGCAGGGTTTATCACAAAATTTGCAGTAGATACCATGAAGTCTTACAACGTAGCAGAGCACGAGTTCCTAAAAGGACCGAGAGGTAATTATATCATATCAATGTACACTTCGATCAAGATCTTATTGTATAAAAAATGTGTGATGACTATGGAAGCAAACAACTAAACTTCCCTACATGCATGGGGGAAGGGGGGAAGCAATGACAAGAGCTGGAGAAATGGAGGAAGAGATGGATAAGGGAAAGAATGAGGAGGCCTTGGACCCAATCATGATGGAGGAAGACCAGATCATGCAGATCATGGCAATAGCTGGAAAAATGCACAATGGAGTACCCTACCAATACAAGATAAATAATAAGAAGATATCCATAGCAGATAGAGATGGCTTGTCCAGTGATAAAGAAGAGGTAGAGTATCTCCAGGATGTGAATAAAATTGAGGAATTTCTGCACACTACATATGAAGGCAGAACTCCTATCCATGTCAGTGTCAGTGTGGAACCCATAAACCCATGTGCGACTAATACACCAGAAAGAACACCACCATTTAGACAACCAAATTTTAGTGGAAGGAAGACAACATGAAGTGCACCCAATCAAGGAGCAATGACTGGAGGAGCCAGTTCAAGAAGTATTAGTCAAGTATCTACACCACATGGCGGTCGTAGTTCATCACCGTTCAAAATGGAAGGACGTGATCCCACCATCAGGTTACTTGAATTTAAGGGAGAAGCATTAGAGGATCCTGAAAATAACTTGTTTATCTGTGAGAAGATTTGGGAAGCAAAGAAGATCACAGACGAGGATACAAAACTTGCACAGTTAGCTATCACGCTAAGAGATCGTGCACTGGATTGGTACATGAGCTTAGCTGTAAACAATCCACTAGGAACAACAAGTACGATTGCAGATGCCAAGAAGCTACTGATAAATGAATTTTAGAATCCTAGTTCAGAGGATCAGTATATGAATGAGATGATTGAAATTAGGCAGAAAACAGGTGATTCTATTTGGGAGATTGATCAGAGGTTTAAACGTCTTAAAGGTAAGCTGAAGTATGTCATGAATAATATGCAACATAGACATCTCTTTGTGAACTCACTATTACCATATCTAAAATACCCTTTGGGGCAACAAAAGTTTCAAACTCAGGCAGAGGCTCTACAGGCAACCCTACAACTGGAAGAGAACCAGTATCAGAAGAAAGATCCAACAATAGAGGAGATGAAGGAGGATTTGAAGAACCTCACATTTAAACTAAACTAGAATAAGAACAAAGAGAAAAGAGAAGTTGTTTGGTGTACCACATGCAGGACAGAAGGACATCACAAGAATGAGTGCCCAACTTTCGTGCAGTACATGGCAACAGGGCTGCCAAACCATTTTCCAATAGGAGGAATATGGTGCAAGATCTGTAAAACACATGGACATGACTTGTATCATTGTCCCATGATCCAGAAGTATCAGACAATACCCAAGAGTTTATATTTCAACTTTTTCAAATCAGTGGGTCATGATGACAAAGATTGTAGGACAATAGACTTGATGCGGGAAAGAACATCAGACACCTATAGGGTGCAGGCATAAATGATGATAGGGAAAGATGCACCTTAGTTTAACCATGTACCACCTCCATACAACACTGCGCAACCTTGGTATAATAACACGCAGCCACAGTATAACCCCACACATTAGAATCAAATGCCTCAGTACAACACACCACGAGCAGATTGAGGAGGATATAGAGGTAGAAGACGAGGTAGAGGAGGATTTGGAAGAGGCAGAGGTCCAGTAGTGTGACACAACTGCCAACATCCACGCCACTATGCAAGGGAATGTCCACTTCCACCTGCGACATGCATGTATTGTCGCGCAACAAACCATGATATAGAGGTCTGCCTAACATTACTAGGAAAAAATCAAGAAAAGAGAAATCAGAACAATTAGAATGTTCAGTGGATTTCTGCAGAGGTGAGGGATGATGAAAGAAATATCAAGATAGTTATGTGTGGAGGAGCTAAGATAGGAGCTGACACAGTATGACAGGATCCAACACAACACCAATGGGCGTAGAAGAATATTGAACCACATAAACAGTTTGATGTGGGGAAAGAAAAAGAAATATTCAAGGAGGCAAGACAAGAGTTTCTCAAGCAATATGTTGCATCTACATCAACTGCGTAACACACTAAGAACGTACCAATGTACGGAATTCCCTCTTCAATGGACCACACCAATGAAACACAAGTTGTAGAGCAAGTAAGTACCATAAATACTTTTCTACAATACTAGGTTAAGCTATTGAAAGACCAATCATCTGTTAAAAATTTACAAAATATGTTAGAAAAATGTAACACAGAAGTAGAGGGCAAGTTAGAACAGAAAAAAGTCAATCACCTCAATACAAGAAGTAGGACAAGTAGGGAATTTAGACTGAATGCCAACATTGGAGATTTCAACATGGGGGATATTATACTGGATTTAGTCTCCAAAGTAAATGTATTACCTAAGAAGACATGGCAATGTATGGGAGAGCCCACATTAGGCTACTCACCTATCTAATTGAAACTAGAAAACCAACATATAGTTATGCCAATTGGAAGGATAAAAGGTGTGACAGTAGATCTGGATGGAGTGCGCACTAAGGCAGATTTTAAAGTAATAGAAATAGTGGATGGCACAACACCTTATCCAACATTTCTTGGCTTGGATTGGGTATTTGATAACTAGGCCATAATCAACTTGAATACAAGGAAGATGACATTTGAATTAGGAGAGCATAGAGTCATTGCGCCATTATATCCATCAAAAGGAGAAAGGTTTGTAGAGCCTACTTGCTTAGATCTGTAGGAAATCAACCAGTTATACAGAATCACCACACGCAAAGAAGACTATGTCAACCCAACTGCAGATGGGGTACTCAGTTGGAGGAGCATCACATCATGTGCTTCTGACTTATATACATGCTTAGAGAATTGGCAACAGAGACTATATGAAGTATCCACAAGAAGGTGCGCAAGAATAGACTGCGCAGTAAGATGGGTAGCTACAAAGATAAGAGAACCTCCCAGTTTTCATGGGGTGAATGACTTAGAAGAATTCCTAACAAGATACAAAGATGAACTTTTAGAGAATCAAAGTCTTTTATCCCTATACATTTCACTCAAGGAAACACCTGCAAGATGGTGGGGTGCGCACAAAGAAACAGTTAAATATTGGTACCAATGTAGGCGACTACTGCCCATTAGATTCATCGCAGAGCAGGGGAGCAATAAGATGCATAGGTATGATGGAAAAAGGACACCAACGGAACATTTGGAGAGATGCAGAAAACTATGGAGAATGAAACCACCAAAGGAATGGCCTCATCACTTCATCCATACCTTAGAAGGAATTTTGGCACAGGGGAAGACCCAGGGTTCAACGCTACAGCAACGCACCAACAAAACCCTAACTACCGACCCTTTCGGCAACACCTGTGGAGCAAATGAAGTCTCACCCGAGGAAGAGGCAGGGGTGGTTGTAGGACTCCAGTGTCTGCAACCTTAGCTGGGACACAGATATGTGATTACAATATCATATCAAAGCACTTAGGAGTTACAGTTCATTAGTATTTAACCATTATCTACTTCAAAGTAAAACCCTAATCACAAACCATCGCAGTATTCACCCAGATATAGTATATTCAAGAACTAGGTATATTCACATGGGTTATATCTAGCACTTATTCATATTATTGTGCACAAAGCATCAACAGATCTATCTATACCAGAGGAATGGCCTCATCACTTCATCCATACCTTAGAAGGAATTTTGGCACAGGGGAAGACCCAGGGTTCAATGCTACAACAACGCACCAACAAAACAATAACTACCGACCCTTTCGGCAACACCTGTAGAGCAAATGAAGTCTCACCCGAGGTAGAGGCAGGGGTGGTTGTAGGACTCCAGTGTCTGCAACCTTAGCTGGGACACAGATCTGTGATTACAGTATCATATCAAAGCACTTAGGAGTTACAGTTCATCAATATTTAACCATTATCTACTTCAAAGTAAAACCCTAATCACAAACCATCGCAGTATTCACCCAGATATAGTATATTCAAG
>JASDQU010242330.1:11473-28607 GCA_032191745.1 Picea mariana | reverse complement strand
TATTTAACCATTATCTACTTCAAAGTAAAACCCTAATCACAAACCATCGCAGTATTCACCCAGATATAGTATATTCAAGAACTAGGTATATTCACATGGGTTATATCTAGCACTTATTCATATTATTGTGCACAAAGCATCAACAGATCTATCTATACCAGAGGAATGGCCTCATCACTTCATCCATACCTTAGAAGGAATTTTGGCACAGGGGAAGACCCAGGGTTCAATGCTACAACAACGCACCAACAAAACAATAACTACCGACCCTTTCGGCAACACCTGTAGAGCAAATGAAGTCTCACCCGAGGTAGAGGCAGGGGTGGTTGTAGGACTCCAGTGTCTGCAACCTTAGCTGGGACACAGATCTGTGATTACAGTATCATATCAAAGCACTTAGGAGTTACAGTTCATCAATATTTAACCATTATCTACTTCAAAGTAAAACCCTAATCACAAACCATCGCAGTATTCACCCAGATATAGTATATTCAAGCACTAAGTATATTCACATGGGTTATATCTAGCACTTATTCATATTATTGTGCACAAAGCATCAACAGATCTATCTATCATTTATCTATGCCAAAGCACTAAGCAAGTAAACACATATCACATCAATACATTGGACAAAGCATAACAACACAAGATATACGTGGTTCACCCTAGTGTGGGGCTACATCCACCAACTCTTCTCTTCTTTATTAGGCTCTTCCAATCTTCTTACATGCACCAAGCCACAAAGCCAACTCCGCATAGGATAAGAGATCTACACACATCTCGCCAGATCCTCCTTCCCTGAGTTAGGTCATAGCACAAAGCCTTGCACAGTTCGTGCACAAAACCTCTTACACAACACTCACACTTAGCTCTGCAAACCTTAACACATTCGTGCACAAAGCCGATTAATGACTAGTAACTACTAGGTCTATTTCTTACATCACCTAGCTACTTATTTATACAATACAAAAAGGGCCTAAACATGGGTAAACCCATGGGATGACATCCCCATACCCGTTACATAAGCCCAAAACCCAAAAATCCCTAAAATTGGGTCGAGATCTCGCGATCTCTGCTTTGACTTGCGCTCCATCTTCGATAGCCTATCGAAGTCCCAAAAGTAGGTCAAACATGACCAAGGATCCTCAAAACTTGGTCAAGGGCCAACAGGCCCCCAACACTCACCTATGACTCATCTCGAGTCACTCTGATTTGGGTAGCTCTGCTTCAAAAGCCTTGAGCTTGGGTCGAGCTGCTTTGACTTGTTGCTGCGCCAAGGTCTCCTTCTCGACGAACTCTTGGATAACTGCTTTGTTGATAGGTCCCTCTAAGCATTGTTCAGCTCCAGTAACAACTTGTTCCATTTCTTCTCCTCGACCTTCAATCTCCGCGAATAGTTGGCAAGCCTCGTCCTGGATTGGCTGGAGCCTCTAAGTCAATTCCATGACTTTTCTTTGAATGGTGTGGACCTGCTATTGAGCAGTGCACTATTCTTGGGATCACTTCATCCTCTCGACTGTTGACAAGGGATTCAACTGCGCCTGTATTGTTTCTGCTTGCTGCTTTGCCTCCTGGAGTTGTGACTCGAGTGCCTTCAATTCAAGATCCTCAGTGAGTTGCTCATAAGTCTAGGCACTACGATCACTTAGCTTTTTAGATTACATGGCAAGGGCCTTGATTCTCGCAATTGTGCTTCGAGAAGTTGCTTCTCTTTGATCTCATACATCCTACGGAGTGCTGGGCACTGCTTGTAGTTCCAAATCTACGATTCTCTGTTGAAGTTGTTGGATAGCTTCCGCAAGCTGCACTACTTGATGCTCTATTGGTCCTTCTTCTTTTTTCTCTAAGCCTGTCACAGAGCGAAGTGCTCTGCTGACTGCTTCTTTTAATTTGAGCTTCTCTGTGAACAACTACTCTTTCTCTTGCTGGATTTGTGCTTTCTCCTCTTCAAACTTTGTTTGGAGAGCAACCTTCTCTGGCTGCGCAACTCATCGATTCTCTATGAATACTTTTTGCACTTGCTTTAGGGCCTCTGTGGCATGTTCTGTTTCTTCCTATGCGCAATGAAGGTGAGCTTCGGTCGCATCAGCTAGTCTGCGGAGTTGGGTAGGCTCATCTCCCAACTTTGGTGCTTCTGATGGCAAGGGCGCAATCGATACTACACGACTAGATTGGAGGTCCCACTATACGCCTCTGAGTTCAACCTCAATTCTTTCGCACTTCTCCTCTTTCTTGGATTCATTTTTCTACAAGACGTCTTGCGAGGCATCTGCTACAACTGCAATGATGAAGTCAAAGTCATCGACCGTGAGCATGGTTTGCATTGTGGTTTTGTTTGCTCTTGACTTCTTTCGCGAGGTAGGTTTCGTGGGGGAAACCTTTCTTTTCTTCGAGGGATCAACCTCATCAACATGATCCCTAGGCAGTGTTACTTGGCCTTGCTTCTACTGATCTTCTTTGCGATTTGTCTCTTCTCTATCTACTCCATCATCACCTCCTCGTTTAGGTGATATTGAAGCAGTTTCATTTGATGCATTGCTCAGGTTTTGTACTTCTTCGATATTTTTCCTTCTGCTAGTTCCAGGTGTGTCGTGTTCTTTGTGAGTGGCCTTCGAGATGCCAATTAGTTCGGGATCAAACATTTTTGCAGGGTCAGTAGGGATAAGGAGTTCTGTTGACCAGTCCTTAGTTATCTCATCGAGGTCCTCCTTTGTGAGATTATAGTATGACTAAATCTCCTCTTTATGCTCGTCCGCTCGCGCAGTGATATAAATGAAGTGTTGATCTACACGAAACTTCATGAGAGGTCTGAATTGGTACATGGTGTTTGGTGTCATGCGAGGGGAAACTTCGATATCCCTCTTCAACTACACAAAGTATGTATGGAATACGACATTCGATTACCATTGTTTTCCCATATCGCTTGAGTACCAGAGTGTGGTGAACTTCGCAGCAAGTGGTTTGAACAGAGAAATGTCCGGGAAGGTTGCATCTTTCGGCATCTCCCAAGCAGTGAACGCTATGAGGATCAGGAGCCAGCTAAAGTGGAACACATATCCCTAATCTTGAGCTTCAAGACAATCCAATTCCAGCTGGTTGACTAGGTACTTCACCCAATTCATCTGGAGTCCTTTTACACATTTCCTGGTGAGGTCAACAATGAACCCCGTGACCTGTGTAGGTCTTTTATTTCATACCAGCTTTCCTGCGATTAGTTGACAGGCCAGGCACACTGTGCCGTTCTGGATGGAAGCTACCTTGTAGCCTCGCATCCCCTTTTCTACATCACCATATGTGTCTTTGATCCTCTGTGCCAATGCACGATCTGTAGCCTTCCCTGGGTAGAAGTCCCATGGGTTGGGTCCTTGCATGCTCAACCCGATGATCCTATGGATCAACGTTGGATCGACTGTGATGCCTCTATTTAGCCATAGGTAGCCATTGTGGTAACATGATAGTAGGAGATTAACACACGTGTTAACCTCTTGGTGCCTTCCAAAGTGCATAATCTTCATCACATTCAAGAGGGTGGACTGCGCGAGGTTCATAGTCCACGGCTGGGGGATTATTTTCGAGTTCTTACCCTTTGTCCTGGTCAAATACTTGTAAGGAGAAAGCATGTTGTAGTTCTTGCAGTCCTCTAGGTTGAATTCGCTGAACTTCAGCGCCGCGATCTTATCCTGCTGCGTTCTTACTACACGTATGCCCTTTGGAAGGTATGCAATAACCATGGTGTAATCAAAGTCTCTTGGGACATTGTCATGACTCACTGCGCCAGCCAAAGGCGGGATGTAGTCGGGCAGGATAGTCGGAATTAACTTCGTGTTCGCCAAGTCATCTCGATGCTTGGTTCTCTTCTTGGCTGTAGGTCGGGGTTGTCCGGATCCACGAGTATTCGACGAGGAGGCTTGCACTCCTCTTGTCGATGAGGCCTGAATTCCGATGGAAATCACCTTCTCAGCCATAAGGTCGATTAGAAATTCTTCGACGACTTTCTCTGCGGCGCTGAGCTCGTCCGACATGCACGCTCAAGGTCAGATGACTCACATGGATGAGTGAGTGCTCAAAGAAATAGAATAGGGGTCGATCTCAATAAACACAATGCGGTAGTAATGAGATGGCTAAGATAGAATTCACAAAAGTGTTCTCGGTGAAATAGTCGACAGAATAAGTAGACAATGGGTAACAGATCTCTCCAACGGACAAGTGGCCTTCATCAATGCGGTTCTACCCATTGCGGTGTGGTCCCAACGGTCTGATGGTGAGCTTTCTGGACATAAATGTTGTTCTAACTGTTTGAGGCATCGGGATAATGGTTGTAATGCTTTCAACGACTATATCGCTTTGCCATGGAAAAGTGCCAGGTTGCGCTATTCTGATATCTCAACAAAGTTCCAGTTTTGCAAACCTCTCTTCTGCGAAGTCCCTTCTGGAACATTCTGCAACTTTGCTATCTTTTCTCTTTTCTTATTGAGCTTTCGAGCCTTCTTCCCTCTGATATTTGTGTCGATAATCCTCTTTCCATTATGATTCTTATCTCCTTTTAGCATAGTAACTTCGCACTGTTGATGGTATTTCATAGGGTTTAATGGAAATAATTCTTCTCTGTCTGGGGTAGGTGCTTCACTCTTCTGTGAGCCTTCATGTGTTCTTTCGATATCGAAGTTTCTGGTTCTGAACAACTTTGATCTGTTCTCTCGTTCTTCAATCAAGTTTTCTATCCTTCTAGTCATGAAATCTTTTAATTCTTGCTTCTTCCATTCTAAGGCTTCCTCTTCTTTTCTTCAGGCTTGATCTTTTTCAGTCCAAGTTTTTCCTAGTAATATAGAAAATAGGGCACTGTTCTCAATAAATTTAACAACCTCAAAATCTTCCTTTGTCGAAGTTCCATGAGCTCTCATAGATATTTGGTTGAGTCTTCCACATAGGGTTATCATCTTTCCTGTAAATAATCCTATTCCTTCTAATCAAGGGATCATAGCAGGCTTTCCCAATATTTCTTAAGTTCTTTTTGTCATGATATTCACCCGTGTTTCCTCATTCAAAACACAGTCAATGTCGAAGTCTCCTATTCTTATTTCTATGCATTATTTTTCTTTGAAGATCTCTGATAAGTTGATATTTTTGTGATCATTTAAGGTGTCTTTCATTTGTAGCAATACATTCTCTAATTCTTTTTGGGGTTCTTCCATAGTCTTAGTTTCTTGATCTTCCTCAGGGTTTTGTTGTCTCATATTCATTCTTTCAACCTTAGCAATCATTCTAGGGCAATTGAAAACTTGATGGTCTATATCTTTACAACAAAGACAACTAGGTCTTCTATCAGGGCATTCCTTAGCAAGATGTCCCAGTCTTCTGCAACTGTAACAAATAATTAATCCTTTCTTTCTTTTGAACGATCCCCAACTTTTCTTGTACTGCGCTCTAGGGTCATAGTAGCTAACCTACAAAAAAATCTTTCTAGGGTTATGCATCCATTTGTTAGTCCAAACATTCTTTCTATGCATAGGAATAACATATCTTTTATTATTTCTATTAGATCTACTCATATCAAACCTTCTTTCATCTAGTTGTGCCCTTTTTTCAAGCTAGGACAAAACTTATCAAACATACCTATATCCATTCTTTTGAAACAAAAATTTCCACTTATCTTACCCTTTTTCAATCAAAACTTTTCACTGTTCTTACCTTTAACAAAGCACAAAGCTTTAAGATCTTACCTCTTTTCTTCAGATCTAAATTTTCTTCTAGCACAGAGCTTCACAAGTTAAGTCGACTACTGCAGACTAAAGAAATAGATCTATGCATAGAGATTTCTTTTCTTCAGTTCCCAACAATCACAATTTTAGGTCCCGACAACGGAACCATTTGTTGGCACAGGGGAAGACCCAGGGTTCAACGCTACAACAACGCACCAAAAAAACCATAACTACCGGCCCTTTCGGCAACACCTGCGGAGTAGATGAAGTCTCACCCGAGGTAGAGGCAGGGGTGGTTGCAGGACTATAGTGTCTGCAACCTTAGCTGGGACACATATATGTGATTACAGTATCCTATCAAAGCACTTAGCAGTTACAGTTCATCAGTATTTAACCATTATCTATTTCGCAGTAAAACCCTAATCACAAAGCATCGCAGTATTCACCTAGATCTAGTATATTCAATCACTAAGCATATTCACATGGGTTAGATCTAGCACTTATTCATATTATTAAGCACAAAGCATTGAAATATCTATCTATCATTTATCTATGCCAAATCACTAAGCAAGTAAACACATATCACATCAATACATCACACAAAGCATAACAACACAAGATATACGTGGTTCACCCCAGTGTGGGGCTACGTCCACCAACTATTCTCTTCTTTATTAGGTTCTTCCAATATTCTTACATGCACCAAGCCATAAAGACAAATCCGCATAGGATAAGAGATCTGCACGCACCTCGCCAGATCCTCCTTCCCTGAGTTAGGTCACAACACAAATCCTTGCACAGTTCGTGCACAAAACCTCTTACACAACACTCGCACTTAGCTCCGCAAACCTTAACACGTTCGTGCATAAAGCTAACTAGCCTTGCACTAAGCTGATCAATGACTAGTAACTACTAGGTCTCTTTCTTACATCGCCTAGATACTTATTTGTACATTACAAAAAGGGCCTAAAGATGGGTACACCCATGGGCTGACATCCCCATACCCGTTACATAAGCCCAAAACCCAAAAGGCCTTAAAAAGGGGCTGATATCCTGCGATCTCCACTTTGACTTACGCTCCGTCTTCGACAGACTGTCGAACTCCCAAAAGTAGGTCAAACATGACCAAGGATCCTCAAAACTTAGTCAAGGGCCAACAAGGAATTCTAGAAAACCGGTATGTAGACCAAGAACTACGTAGAGGCATTGCAGAATGGACAACATTACAACATAATTTTATAGTAACCTTCTCATTCGAAAATGAGAACGCTAACATTGATTCAACACTCAAACAAATAAGAGGGGTGATCTTTATTGATGAACTAGAAGTTGAACTCATGACAGAGTATCGACAACAACATAGACATACAATCAAGGAAGTACTGTCATTCTATCATGTGAAAGAAGAATCACAAGAGGAAGATGATCCACACAAAATTCATATTACAAAATTTGAAGGTGAAAGAGAAGTGGAAGGTCCATCTTTGGAATCATAAGTGTTTGTTGGGCCGATCAAGGTGAAGAAAGTCAACATTGGGACAACTGAGAATCCCAAAATGGCTAGCATAGGAGACTTTTGGGATGAAAAAACAGTGGAACGAATAACAAAGTTACTGCATGAATACAACGAGTTGTTCCCAACAACCTTTACAGAGATGAAAGGAAAAGCAAAAGATCTAGGAGAGATGCAAATACCTCTCAAATAGATATGTCAGATAAAGACCATATGGACTGAATTGAATATATAAGCAGAAGGTGAAAGCAAAAATTGATATAATTTTAGAAGTCGGAATCATAGAACTAGTGGAGGAATCTGAATGGATAAGGATATATGTCGATCTAAAGAAACTGAATGACACTTGCCTACATGACCATTTTCCCACCCCTTTCATAGATGAGGTATTAGAGAATGTGGGAGGCCAGGAGGCCTACTCTTTTACAGATGGATTCTCAGGCTACCATTAGATCAAGATAGCCCCAGAGGATAGGTACAAGATCATTTTTTCCACAAAATGGGGATCCTACCAGTACACATGCATGCCTTTTGGGCTGAAGAATGCACCAACAATATTTTCAAGGGTAGTAGTAGCTGCTTTTAAGGAGTTCATACATCAATTTTTAGAAGTATATCTGGATGATTGGATTGTATATAGTCTATTAAAAGATCATGTGGAAGTATTAAGGCTAATGTTGGAAAGCTTCATCCAGTGTCAGATATCATTGAATATCAAGAAGTGAATTTTTGGGACACCTTTTGGAATACTGTTGGGACATATAGTTTGTAAATACGGGTTATTAGTGGATCCTACTAAGATTGCAGTAATTGTTAATTTACCTACCAAATTCAGTGCGTCAGTTGAGAGAAACATTGGGACATACAAGCTACTACATAAAATTTATAAAAGGGTATGCGCAAATCACTACGCCAATGGAGAAAATGCTAAAGAAGGATACTAAATTCCAGTGGAAGGAGGATTGCCAACAAGGTTTGGACACCCTAAAAGAAAAAATAGTCACAACACCTATTCTAGTATTCCCAAATTGGGAAAAGACATTCCATGTGCATGTAGATGCATCAGGTATATCACTTGGAGCAATTCTGGCGCAACCAAGAGCAGGGGATTTGGACGATCCTATAGCATTTGCAAGAAGAAAACTGTCCGAATTAGAGAAGAACTACAATACTACAGAAAGAGAAGGCCCATATATGGTCTATGCACTTCAGAAGTTCAGACATTACTTACTTTTAAGATGTTCACAGATCATTCAACCCTCAAATACCTAGTCAACAAGCTAGTGTTGGGGGGGAGGATTTGCAGATGGATATGTTATCCCCTAGCCTAGGGATGACTAAGGATATTATGTCTTGAGGCCCACAAGGCCTAGACATGGATTACTGAGATCCAGATGGACTTGAGCATGGCCCTAGAGGGCCCATCCTTTTCTTCTTCAATGCCTCCACTTTGTCAACAACAACAACATCCATCACATCGGCCTAGTCTTGCAACAGAGATGGATCTTGATCCATGAGGTAATGAGTCCAGGTATCATGGTACGTGTCACTCTGATCCTCAAAACTTCTGAATATGTGCATTTAATTTTTTTTGCTTCTAACGTGTGCTTGAACCTTATGCCTTTCCACTTGACCACAACTGGGGGGAATGACAAGATTCCCTAGTAAGCTGGTTCCCATAGGGTTTGAGTTTCCACTGGGGGGATTCATGAGAGGTCATCGTCCTCTCCCACCATACTTACCACCTTTCATATTTTTCCCGCTCATCCATCCCATTACACTGGTCCGGGCAGTGGGTTGGAAAAATATCTAAGGGTTGTACCTTGCCTTGAGGGAATAAGGGGATAAAGACACATAGGATAAAAGTAGATGGAAAAAGACAAAATCCAAAATAATGAAACCTTGAGATGCTTCACCTAGGGATACCCGAGAAAGGAATAAAAATATTCTCATCAAAAAATAGAGGGACCCATAAAAAATAATAAATCAATACCTAGTTGGAGGATAAGGGGTCTCATCACGAACCATCCTATTAGGTGCATGGGCATGTAGCGGTATGAAACTACCAATAGATGGTCACCATGCCATGGTAGTGGGTCTTTGTGGCATAGCCAAGAGAAAGGGGGTCTCATCACGATCCAACCTTCTCATTTATGTGAAATGCTTGTGGGTAACATTGCCACCACTGGTCACCACGCCAGGGAAATGTCCTGTAACTAGCCTCTTGAAAGAAAAATCAATAAGAATGAAAGATAAAAGGCATGAATGGGCTTGGAAACATTTGCATCCATGACAAGGTGCAACTCACCCTCTTCAGAGGCACCCACAGGTAAGCCATACATTTCCCTGCTATCACTACACCCATTGCCGAGACATCCCTTACCACCTCATCCACTCACATGGCCTGGATTTGACTTCTCCTGGGAACATCCCACATCCAATGAGAATTATCCCAATAGGACGTCCTAGCGTCCCTTTGAAACTTGGATTGCATATTAGCATAACTTCTTTGAGCACTTGTCCGGGTAAAAGGGTTTTCATGCACATGTTTAAATAATTTGATGATTAGATATGATTGACATTGTTATGATCCCTGTGACTTATGAGCCCATAGAGGGTGTATTTGTTGATGTTGCAGGGCCACACTCGATGGACATGTACATATGGGGAGATGATTAGTTCGGACCTCCATAGGGATAAAATCTCACCTGATGGATGCTAAGACCCCAACCAGGGGCAGAGACAGATCATGAGATTGCACCAGAGAGAGAGGATGATGTTTCACCAAGGGCATCCTAGCAGGCCTGAACCTAGGGGGGTTGTGCCCTTTCCACCACGATGTAGGCCTTGGAAGGCCGATGACATCACCTGAGTCACTCATGACATCACCCAACGTTTTGGATGTTTTGGAGGCAGTTGTGTGCCAAGTGGCACGTGTGGCAGGTTCCTAAGGCCAAGGAGGCCTAACATTTTGCTCCAGGAGGCCAACATTGCCCCAAAAGGGCCTAACATCACCCTAAAAGGGAATGACGTCATCTTTACAAATTATTTTAGGGTTTAATTATGACATTTAATGTAAAAACTGGATATTATGTGTAACAAGCCATGTCAGCGTTTTTGACCTAATTTTGGTCTTTGTAATTGTATAAACAAGGGGAAAAACACTCTTATTTTTCATCATCTTTCACTCACACTTGTGAGGACTGAAATTTACGCCCTCCTTAGGGTTTCTTGGCTGAAATTTTAGGCGACTTGTTGAGGAAGACTAAATTTGGATTGTTTTGGCAAGCTTCTTGGTGGATGTGTTCAACTAGAGATTTTCTTGATTATTCTTGATGAATGTAAGGGATATTTATGCAATTCTTCTTAATTGAATGGTTAGAGTTTAATTTATCTTGCATTTACATTTAATATTATGAAATTTCTTGATTAAACCCTAGGAAAACTAGCACATGTTATTGTCCTAGCTTTAAAAGCCTTCACCTACTAGATCTTGTCAAAAGGCCAATTTTCTTGAAGCATTTGCTAGGGCCTTGCCATTGCAACACCCTAGTCTTACTTGCTTCATATTAGTCGATTTTTCTTCATCATTTAGTTAGAGAGGGAGGAAATATACTAAGGCCTAGGATTACCTACACCTTAGTAGTTAGTTTCCCCTTAGGGTTTGATAATTGGAGCCTTGGGTTACCAACACTCCAATCTATCAATCTCTCTTGTCTTTAACTTTTCCATTATCATTTTTCTTCAACATTTGTTTCTCCATTATTGACTCCATTTGCCCTAAAAGCACTAGTCTAAGTTCTCTTTTGAGTAATTGATCAAAACAACTATCAAAACCTATTCTTTGATCATCCTACTAACCATTTCTAACCCTAGGATAGCCTAACCTACTAACAATATTGATGTTGTTAATAATGTAAGCTACAACCATTAAATGCAACATTAAAATCTCATAAAGGCAATTGAAAAGGATGATTTATACATTGTCTTGTTTGCTTCTATCAAATGCTAGTATTATGATTTCAATGGTTAATGATTCTTAGTCATTTTGAAGCTCTTTCAAGGCATTTAATGTGAAGCATTGTCTTATAAATATTGCTGTTATAATTTTCTGTTTACTTAATCATATTCAACAATTTGATTTTATCGAGAAAGTCTATGGTTTTATGAAGTGCAAACCAACAAGTGTACTTGCATATATATATATAGTTTCTTGTTTCTTTGTTCTGGGCAGGTACACTTTGATACATTATCATTGCATTGGTTATAAAACCAAGACTTTCTGATCGGTGATGACCTGTGAGAGGGGATCCTTATCTAGCCACTCTGACCTTGCCTTCTCAAATCCCTAGGTCACCGGGGATGTCTCCCCTGGGCCTACCACCCTAAATAGAAAGGGACATCCTATTGAGGAAAAAGTGATAGGATTAGTCTCCAATTACACCAATTTTCTCTTCTTTAACCTTTCATTCTATCAAAGTACAAATTGTGCGATAACATTTTGGCATCGTTGTCAGGGAACACTGAGTCAATATTCCTAAAATGACACTCATTTCGGTAAGCCTTTATCTAGATAACGTTTCTTACTTATCTGGAGACTCCACTAAGGGTGATTCCCTTATTCCTTTGATTATTTTGAGAAATTTATTTAGTGACTCCACAATCCACAAGGAGGTACAACAACCCTCCCCAATCCTTTAGAAGAAAGCCTCCCTGAAACTCTCCTCTAGTAAAATCGCTTTTTGGAGGAAATCTTCCCTTAAACACAATGTCTAGCATGGGAAATCAAACCTCTATTCCAAGACCAAGCCAATAACCAAAGACAATGGTCATCCAATCTTTTCAAACCGCTAGACATGACAGCTATATCGGTCTACCCTAGGCAAATGCCCCCCAAGTATGAAAAATGGTTGCCCAAGTTCACCATAAATGATGTAATTAGTGCCAAGGATCACATGAGCAATTTTTGGGCATTCTTCCAGCTTCATCCCATTAGTGATGATGTTAAGGACTTGGCTATGAAATTGTTCTCTTCTACCCTCCATGATGGCGCAAGTCACTGGTACAATAGTCTTCCTGATGGAAGTATTAAAAGCATGGATACATTAGAAGAAGTTTTCCTAAAACAACAGAGTATCAAGGAAGACCCCAACATGCTACTCATAAGGCTGAATAACCTTGTAAAGCAGGAGAATGAGACCATTAGAGAATTCCACAACAGGTTTGAAACTTTGTTGCAAAAAATCCCTGTAAGTCATCATCCATATCATAGTTTCCTTCTGTTCATTTATACCAAAGCCTTTACTGGTCAACTAGGGTATCACCTTAGAGATAAAAACCCTCAAACGATCCAAGAAGCCCAAGAGGTAGCCACAAATATCGAAGACAACCTTTTATCATCCAAAGTTGAACCTTTCTCAGCCCCAAGAGTCAAAATGGAGACTAAACCTAAGATAGTCCACAATGTTGAACCTGCCTCAGACATTAGTGCTAGCTTGGAAAAGTTGTAGCTGACTGTAGATGGTATGGTAAAAACCCAAGAATTAATGATGAATAGGATTGTCAATCTAGAGAGGAATCAACATCAATCCCCTAGGGTTCCATACAAGGGTCAATTCCAGAAAGAGAACCAAATTTTCAGACCAAAGAATGATCAAGAGGTTCCAAATACTTTATCTCCTGCAAATGTAGTGGATGAAAACCCTTGGTGCCTGCAATGTAGTGAGTCACACTGGGAACACGAATGCCCTTACAAAAATGGAGGCCATGACCGAGTAAACATAATGGACCATACCATAAAGGGCCCCCAAATACTCCTTAATGTTTCCCCTGAGGAACATCAAAAGGGTATAAAGGAAGAAACCAGGAAGGCTAGGATGGAGGTGATAAATAACTTGGACCAAGAATCAAGAGAGAAGTTGAAGAAACAAGAGTTCCAAGTGTATACTCGACAAAAGAAATTGAACCAAGCTCTCTCTACCAGTCCTGTAGTAGCCCAAACAAGGTCTCCACCCATGAACATTATCCTTCCTAAGAATCCCCCCAAGACTGAAAGAGTGGAGTTAAACTTTGACTTTGAAGGGGAATTATCGAAGATGCATGTGACCGCCCCCTTGAGAGAAGTCATCAAGGTACCATACTTCAAAGAAATATTTGATAATTTCTTCAAAGGATAAGATGGACCAATGCTATTATGCTACAAGTTGATCACTTTAGGGTCCAGGATGATGAACACCCACCTTTCTTCGTGACCATATTGATAAATAACAAGTGCCTTAACAACTGTATGATGGATTCAGGGGCAGGTGCCAACATGATGTCTCTAAAGGTCATGCAACAATTTGGCTTAAAGGTCACACGAACTTATAGGAATGTGCGTGGCTTTGAGTCTAGARCCATACCCACACATGAAGTGATTGAAAATGTGGAAGTATGCCTTGGAAGATACCCTGAGAGAGTAATCCATATGGACATTGTAGTAGTAGATGTCCTAGATGTGTGGGGAATGTTATTGTCCAAGAAATTTGTTGCAATTCTGGGAGACGCTCTAGATATGGACCTCACCTATATMWGTGTGCCTATGAACGATGGAACAATAAGCTGTCTCCCGAATGTGCCAATGACTAGAATCCATGTGTGAGAAATTAGTGACCACATCAAAAATGAAAAAGCACATGAGCCAACCATAGAAAGTCTTCCTGAGTTTTCTCTTGATGATATACCTTTTTCTACGGAGGAAGAAATTGATCAGATATAATGGACGAAGAAACAAGATTATCAGCAACTCCTGAACAAGTATAAAGACAAGGAAGTTGGGGCTATCAAGTTATTAAAGAAAGGAGAAGACAATGTGTTGATCCGGCCATCCCAACAAGAATTTTTCACAGCAGAGTCCCACCCTCCTACCTCTACACAATACACCAAGGTTGTTCAAGAAATAACCAAGTTCAAGACCACAGATTACAAAGAGGGGGACACAGTATGGATGTGGGACACAATGAAGGGAGAGCCTAATAATGTCAAAGGAAGTGCACAATTTTGGCTTGGACCCTTCAGAGTTGAAAGAAAGTCAGTCAATGATACCTACTATTTGTGTACATTGGAAGGAAGAAGGTGCCCACTACCAGTTAGCAAGCACCTCCTCAAACCCCATCAGGGGGCAGAGACTGGATTTCACAAGGCATTTTCATTCATTGTATATACCATTTTCATTTCATGATAGAGTAGTTTGTATTTCCATTTGTACATATGCTTTCTTTCATTTTTGTACTATATATGTGTGTGTGTGTGTGTGTGTGTGTGTTGGGGGTGATATCACAACCCCAAATGATTGCTAATAATATTATGTTGATATCAAGCAGGTCACAAGTTATGCCAGAGATGTTGAGGTTCTCATGCACTCTACGGTGAGCGCATGTCCCCAAGTTGGAGCCAGATGTTATCCCCTAGCCTAGGGATAACTAAGGAGATTATGTGTTAAGCCCTAATATTGGCTCATTACCCCTTAATTGGGGCATATTATATTAGTAATGTTATTTTATTTATGTCGGCTTTAGGCCATTAGTTGTAATTATACCTCCTAGTCTCCTATATATACCAAGGAGACATTTTCATTTTTAATCATCTGGTACTTGAACATTTAAGTGGGGTAAAAGGAGGTTTCCCCCTCGAAGAGGCTTATTATCTGAAATTATCTCTTTTTCAAGGCGTTGAGTACTTTTTCTGGGGTTTTTCTATGCGATATTGATATTTGGTTCTTAACATATGGTATCAAAGCTCAAGGTCTTGGGGTTTCGTTGCTAAATCTGAGACACCTTGGCATTTTTCGCTATAACCTTTTTTCTACAATGTTTCAAAAGGAACGGCTTGGAGGATATTTAGCAGATGGATAAAGGTATGTTGGGTTCAAAATTCAGATCCTGAGGTCTTGTACTTTATGAGATACAGCCTGTACAAGATAGGGTTCTGGAATCATCCTGAACTAAGTCATTGTGGAATTTTCGCTATAATTTTTTTTTTGTAATGTTTCATACCCTAAACTATGGAGGATATTTATATAAATTAGTAAGGTATCTTTGGTAAAAATGTTCAGCTTCTGGGTCATCTTAAATTTGTAGATACACCCTTTTTAAGATAGGGTATCTAACTAGTCCTATTGACTAGTCTCAAGAAGGTTTTCCAGGTAAAACAATCATAACTTCTTCCTAAAGTATCCAAATTGAGTGGGACTGGTTTCATTGGATCATGGACAGTCTGTAGTATTTCTGGTGCAAGTTTTAGAATTTTATATTAATTATTTTGTGTGGGGCACGCTATACAAGTGAGATCTCCTTGAAAAGCCAAAAATCGACAAGTTGTGGGGAAGTTACCATAAATTCCACTTGAAACATCCAATTTTGATTAGACCTATGGAATTGCAGAGAAGAAATATTAGAGAACTACATAAAAAAAAATGTTTATACCCAGAAGGGCGAAAACATTGGAGATACAACAGAAGAAATATTGTCTAGCAGAACCACCTCAAAATCAAGGTTCAAAAGTGATACTTGGCGAACATGCCACCAAAAAAGGGAACTTCTACACCAAATAAGCCTCCAAAAAATCCTACTTGGACTCTTGATGAAGGTGAAGAAATGCGTAGGGACATAAATGAACTACAAAAGAATATGGATTCAATGAAAGCTATGTTGGATACTAAGATGGATGGTTTAAAAGGGGAGATCATGGAAGTATTGAAAAATTTCATAATAGAGAAGACACCTGAAAGTGCATCCCATGAAATTCATGATGAGGACACAAGGAAGGTGAATCAAGAATGGAGAAACTCCAACTTTGGTTTGAAGACCAACCACGTTCCTAAGATTGATATGAGGAAGTTTGATGGCAAGGACCCAATCACATGGATACTTCAGATGGAGCAATTCTTTGATCTCCATAATGTGCCACACACACAAAAGGTACAAATTGCTTCTTTATATTTAGAACCTAATCAATTTGTATGGTATCGATGGCTTTGTTCTCACAAATCACTTGTTACTTGGACAATTTTCACGAAAGAAATGATAACACACTATGAGGATACAAGGAGCAATACCTTCTTTAGCCAATTGATAAATCTCAAGCAAAAGGGTTTAGTTATCGAGCACATTGAGAACTTCCAAAGATTGAATATAAAGGTAACCGATATTCCATATGAGCACTTGATTGATGTATTCATAGGAACTTTAAAGGATCACATTCAACATGAGGTTCATCTTTGGGAACCCAAATCATTGGAGAATGCATTTAAGGTGGCAAGAAATGTTGAAAGTAAAAATATGGCTATGGATACTAGAAGGACCAATCATAACATCTATAGAGAGAACAAAGCTCCTTCTTCTAAAACACCTCAACCTACAAGGTTGACACTTCAACAATTGGAGGAAAGAAAAGCAAAAGGTTTATTCTTTAATTGTGACAACAAGTACAGTAAGGGACATAAGTGTGGTGAGAAGAAATTATTCTACATAGATTGTGAAGAGGAAGAAGAACAAGAACACGAACCATCTCAAGATGAAAACGTAGAAGCAATTTCATCTGAAGAGTTGACTCCCACGATATTGTGTAATGCATTGGCTGGAACTAGCACTCCTCAAACCCTCAAGATCGAAGGATACATCAAAAAGAAAAAGGTAATAGTCCTAATTGATTATGGAAATACTCATAATTTCATTCATTATAAATTAGCCAAAGATCTCAATTGCTTTGTATATCCAGTGCCAGAGTTTCAAGTAATGATTGCAGATGGAGGAACTATCAATTGCTCAAGAAAATGGAATAAGATCAATCTTACTATGGGGGAATATGTAATGAATAGTCCAATGATTTCTATACCCATGGGTGGTGCATATGTTGTACTAGGAATCCAATGGTTACAATCATT
>JASDQU010242330.1:0-11423 GCA_032191745.1 Picea mariana | reverse complement strand
GTTTTTCTATGCTATATTGATATTTGGTTCTTAACATTATGTCTCGAGGCAACAGGTCCTAGACATGGAGTACCGAGAGCCATATCGACTTGAGCATGGCCCTGGAGGGCCCATCCTTTTCTTCTTCTGCACCTCCAGTTTGTCAGTAGTAGAAACATCCATCACATCTTCCTAGTCTTGCAACATATATGGGTCTTTCTCCATGAGGTAATGAGTCTGGGTATCATGGTATGTGTCACTTTGATCCTCAAAACTTATGAATATTTGCATTTAATTATTTTTTCTTCTAACGTGTGCTTTGACCTTATGCCTTTCCACTTGAACACACCTTGGGGGAATGATAGGATGCCCTAGTAAGATGGTTCCCATAGAGTTTGAGTTACCACTAGGGGATTTATGAGAGGTCATTGTCTTCTCCCACCATACTTACCACCTTTCATCTTTTTCCCACTCATCCATCCCATTACACTGGTTTGGGTAGTGGGTTGGATAAATATCTAAGGGTTGTACCTTCCCTTGTGGGAAGAAGGGTATAAAGGCCCAGAGGGTAAAAGTAGATGCCAAAATCCAAAAGACAAAAGCCAAAAGAATGAAACCTTGAGATGCTTTGCCTAGGGATCCCCGAGAAAAAAATAAAAAGATTTTCAACAAGAAACAAAGGGACCCGTCAAAAAACGATAAATCAATACCTAGTTGGAGCATAGGGGGTCTCATCACGAGCCAACCTATTAGGTCCATGGGAATGTAGCGGTATGACACTACCAATAGCTGGTCACCATGCCAGGGTAGTGGCTCTTGGTGGCATAGCCAAGAGAAAGGGGGTCTCTTCACGAGCCATCCTTCTCATTTCCGTGAAATGCTTGTGGGTAAAATTGCCACCACTGGTCACCACGCCAGGGTAGTTTCCCCTAACTAGCCTCTTGAAAGAAAAAAAAAAAAAAAGAATAAAAGACAAAAGGCATGAATGGGCTTGGAAACATTTGCATCCATGATAAGGTGCAACTCAACCTCTTTAGAGGCACCCACAGGTAAGCCATACATTTCCCTGCTATCACTACACCCATTGGCCAAACATCCCTTACCACCTCATCCACTCACATGGCCTGGATTTGACTTCTCCCGGGAACATCCCACATCCAATGAGCATTAGCCCATTAGGATGTCCTAGCATCCCTTCCAAACTTAGCTTGCAAATTAGCATAGCGTCTTTGAGCACTTGTCCAGGTAAAAGGGGTTTCATGCCCATGTTTAAATAACTTGATGATTTGATGTGATTGACATTGCTATGATCCATGTGATTTATGATCCCATGGAGGGTGTATTTTTTTATGTTGTAGGATCACACCCGATGGACAGGTACATATGGGGAGATTATTAGTTCGAACCTCCATAGGGGTAAAATCCCACCTGATGGATGCTGAGACCCCAACCAGGTGCAGAGACAAATCATGAGATTGCATTAGAGAGAGAGGAGGATGTTTCACCGGGGGCAGCCTGGCAGGCTTGGACCCAAGGGGGTTGTGCCCTTTCCACCATGATATAGGCCTTGGAAGGCCCATGACATCACCCAGGTCACCCAACATTTTGGATGTTTTGGAGGCAGTTGTGTGCCAAGTGGCATGTGTGGCAGGTTCCTGAGGCCAATGAGGCCTAACGTTTTGCTCTAGGAGGACAACGTTGCCCAAAAAGGCCCTAACGTCACCCTAAAAGGGCACAATGTCACCTTTGCAACTTATTTTAGGGTTTAATTATGACATTTAATGTAAAAATTGGATATTATGCATAACAGGCCATGTTAGCCTTTTTGACCTAATTCTTGTTTTTGTAATTGTATAAATAAAGGGAAAATCACTCTTATTTTTCATCATCTTTCACTCACACTTGTGAGGACTGAAATTTTCACCCTCCTTAGGGTTTCTTGGCTGAAATTTTAGGTGCACTTGTTGAGGAAGGCTAAATTTGGATTGTTTCGGAAAGCTTCTTGGTGGATGTGTTCAACTAGGGATTTTCTTGATTATTCTTGATGAATGTAAGCAATATTTCTACAATTCTTCTTAATTGAATGGTTATAGTTTTATTTATCTTGCATTTACATTCAAGATTATGAAATTTCTTGATTAAACCCTAGGAAGACTAGCACATGTATTGTCCTAGCTTTAAAAGCCTTCACCTACTAGCTCTTGTCAAAAGGCCATTTTTCTTGAAGCATTTGCTAGGGTCTTGCCATTGCAACACCCTAGTCTTACTTGCTTCATCTTAGCTGATTTTGCTTCATCATTGAGTTAGAGAGGGAGGAAATCTACTAAGGCATAGGGTTACCTACACCTTAGTAGCTAGTTTCCCCTTAGGGTTTGATTATTGACTCCATTTTCCCTAAAAGCACTACTATAAGTCCTCTTTTGAGTAATTGATCAAAACAACTATCAAAACCTATTCTTTGAGCATCCTACTAACCATTTCTAACCTTAGGATAGCCTAACCTACTAACAATATTGCTGATGTTACTAAAGTAATCTACAGTCATTAAATGCAACATTAAAAGCTCATAAAGGCAATTGAAAAGGCTGATTTATACATTGTCTTATTTGCTTCTATCAAATGCTAGTATTATGATTTCAATGGTTAATGATTCTTAGTCATTTTGAAGCTCTTTCAAGGAATTTAATGTGAAGTATTGTCTGATAAATATTGCTGTTATAATTTTTTGTTTACTTCATCATATTCAACAAATTGATTTTATCGAGAAATTCTATGGTTTTATGAAGTGCTAACCAAAAAGTGTACTTGCAAATATATATAGTTTCTTGTTGCTTTGTTCCGAGAAGGTACACTTTGATACATTATCATTGCATTGGTTATAAAACTAGGACTTCCTGGTCAGTGATGATCTGTGAGAGGGCATCCTTATCTAGACACTCTAACCTTGCCTTCTCAAACCCCCAGGTCACCGAGGACGTCTCCCCTGGGCCTACCACCCTAAATAGAAAGAGATATCCTATTGAGGTGACAGTGATAGGATTAGTCTCCAGTTATGCCAATTTTCTCTCCTTTAACCATTCCTTCTATCAAAGTGCAAATAGTGCGTTAACAAGCTATTGCTATTTTAGGAATTTGACTTTTAAGTGATAGTCAAACTAGGGAAGTTGAATGCAGGACCTGATCACCTTTCAAGGGTAACAAATGGAGAAGAACCTACCAACTTAGAAGAAAACTTCCCTGATGCCCAGTTATTTTCAGTCCAAATAGCTGATGAATATTTTGTAGATATTATTGAATAATTGAGTACAAGGACTGCACCACAAGAGTTTAACACCACGCACAGGAAAAATCTGGTAGTCAGAGTTGCAGACTATAAACTGATTGCAAGAAATTTATACAAGATGGGCGCATACAACATTTTGAGAAGATGTGTAATAGAACATGAAAGGCCTAGGAATTTGGCACAAGCTCACGAGGGAATGACATGAGGAAATTATGCAAGAAAAGTTGTCGCACAGAAGGTATTGCGCATAAGACTCTGGTGGCCAACAATTCTAACGAATATTGTCAGAGATGCAATGTCTATTAGAGGGTTGGTAAACCTAATAGAAGGGATGATATGCCCCTAAGACCACTAGTAACTTTGCAAGTATTCGAAAAATGGGCAATAGACTTTGTAGGACCAATTAATTCACCAACAAAAATATTGGGAGTGAGATATATCATTACTGTAACAAAATACTTAAAAAGATGGGAAGAAGCAACACCGGTCAAAGATTGCAACACATAGACAAAAACACACTTCTTGTTTGAACAAGTGATCACTAGATTTGGCTATCCAAGAATATTGATGAGTGACCAAGGCACTCACTTTATCAACAACACTATCAAGGATATGACTAAGGAGTTTGAAGTCTATCATCAGAAGAGTACACCATACCATCCTCGAGCAAATGGAACAGTAGAAGTCTTCAATAAGATCTTGGAGAATGCTATGACAAAGATTTGCAATGTCAATAGGGATGATTGGGACTTGAAAATACCAGCAGTACTACAGGCTTACAAGAATACATGCAAGAATCTCACAGGACAGACACCATTCATGTTGGTGTATGGAAAAGAAGCAGTGGTTCCACTGGAATTATTGGTACCCAGTCTGTGCGTAGCAACAATTACCAACATGACAGAACGAGGCGTAGTAAAGGAAATATTTAATCAACTAATGAAGATGGAAGAAGAGGGGATTCTTGCAGGATTTGACCAAGAGGTATAGAAAGCAAGAGACAAATCTTGTTATGACAAAGATATCAAGAGGAAGATTTTTAAGGAGGGTGATCCAATCTTGCTTTATGATAGTAAATTTCTTCAGCATCCAGGGCAATTCAGAATGCATTGGCTAGTGCCCTATGAAGTAAAGACTGTCACAGATGGGGGAGATGTACAAATGAAATACTTGGGAGCCACATAACTGAGAGGAATGATCAATGGGAGTCGACTGAAACTGTATAGGGACAGTCATCCTCCTAGAACTTAAACCTTATAGTGCAGTAAGAAAACATGTACACAATGTATTATAGTAGAAGTTAAAAAAAAATAAAAATAGAAAAGACAGAAAATACAAAAATACTAGAAAATACAACGCGCAACATAAAGTGGACTTAGCCCGACGAAAGGGAAATGTCCGCACACAACATACATGTGACACACTGTGCACTAAGGAAAGGTTATAGAAAAAATATGCCATGCACTCAAAAAATCTCAGCACGTTGGAAAAGGGACCAACGATAAGAAAAAGAGGAAATATGAAAAATGACGGTTACGGTAAAAAGGCACCAACTGGAAACAATTGTGAAATTAAATGAAATGTACTCATAAAGTGCCATTGCATTAATCACATCTAGGGAAGCTACTTCGAGAATCTTCATGAAATTTCCTATATAAAGGGCAAACACGGGTAACATAAGACTCATTGTAAAATCGTGAAATTACAGAGAGACAGAGCACGCAGAGCATAAGTTACTTAACAAAGGATACAAGGCGAATGAGTTGGGACCTATTCGGAAAAAACTAACTAGTACCCATGATGGAACCACCAAAGATGGGTGCACTGAGCCAAGTAGGGAGGAAAACCAAAAGAAACATTAGAGCACCACAAGAAACAACGAAAGCCGAACACGAAACCATACAGACCGAGGAATTTTTTGACGTGGATGCAATTCCTTCACCACACGAAGAACCAGTAAACCCTACACCAGTGGTGGAAGAGATACAAGCTCCATTGGAGTTGGCCATGGAATTCAATCCACACAATGGTGCACAGGTTCACATTGCAGATGATGCATGAAACCCACATAAAACTGTGACAACCGAGGGAGCCCAACAAAAAAATGGCGAAGCCATCGTGCGCACAGAGGCTGTAGTGCCCAAACCACCTAGAGCAGAATATACATAGAAACAAGAGGGTTTGGTGAAAGAAATCACCAATTAGCTAGAATCTGATGTGGAAAGGAGATAGAGGGAGGCAGGGACCTCAAGCCAGCATCCAAGAAGAAAGGGAAAACAACCCATGGCATGGTCCTCACGTAGACAACCTGATGCAACTATCATACTTCTGTGCATTCCAGAAGAAGTGAAAACCACACCAACACTCCTGGATGCAAATATTCGGACCACAATGTGGCTGACGCTCGAAAATTCCTCGAGTTTTCACAGCAGGTGTACCTGGACAACATAGGGACAACTACCTTTGGAGAGCCAATATTACAACCAAAGCTATGGGCAGTCGGCCTAGCCAACACAAGGATTCTAAATCTTCTTGAGATTCCCCATTTTGGAAGGGAAAGAGGTAAACAACTGTGTCAAGGAGTTGATGGCGGTCCTCCGTGAAGGATTCCTATGGTTGGCACATCCCATCTCAATAGACATAGAGCTTATATCACTCATCATAGGTCTACCATCAATGGGTGAGAACCCCACGCGATACCTCAATGACAAATCAAAGGAGAAATCCTTGGATGAGGAGATGAAGAAAACCTATGGTACATAGAGGGGCTCATGCAGGATCATAATCAAAAGGATCAATGACACAACAACAAGGATGGACACCAAACTCATGGCCTGCAAAATGCTCAAAAAATGCTGCAAGGAGGAAGTCCCTGTCGAGGTCGTCGTAGCTACATCACGGTGCGCTAATGGCACTTCTCTCAGCCGGGCCCCCTATTTGTTAAACTTATACCTCGACGACTGCAAAGATGCGCAAGACTTAGGGACATAGTTCCACTACTCATGGCTATTCATGTTGATTGTGCAGATGGGGTGGAGGGAGCCCCCATACTCCCACTTCTATGACCGGATAGGTCGTTGCCATGCAGCGTGGTACACATCGTTGGGGAGCAACTCGAACCCCAAGCATAGAAGTGCCAACATAGGTACATTTTCCAGGTACTTCAGTGAAATAGAAGAGAGTATTGAAAATACTTGATAATTACTCTAGACGTCGTTGCACAATACATGAACATAGGCATCTTCTGAGCAATGAGGCACAACATGTGGATTCAAGTGTGCAAGGATTCAGGCAAGGAGTGGCTACAACTAAGGTACTGAATCAATGAAGACGATATAGAGATGTCCATGAGAGATTGGAATGATGACTGGAGGATTCCATTCCTAACCCAAGAAGTGACTAAGGGTACATAAGTAGACACCGCTGCGCCCAAGCAGTTGACGAAGTTGGGAAACCCAACCAAAAGTCAGCTCAATGGAAGAAGGAGAGTGCACTGAAAAATAATACACAGAAAACACAAAAGGACATTGCCTCACAATAGAAAGAAAAAGGAGCGGGGGATACTGTGATGCATGGAACCCCCTCATCACCCACTCCACAAGAGAAACCCCCCCCTAAGAGGCCAATCATACATACATGAGGTTTGTGCAAGAAGGAAAAAGCGCACAAACAAATCCTAGAATATACGATCACCAAGGATGATGTAGACCTTGTGGCAGAAACAGTGTAGGACCGTGCAACGAAAGAATTTGAAGAAGCCCATCACCAGAGGGGAAAAATACAAGACGACCTGGAAGAAATAAAGTAGGTCCTCGAGCAGATCAGGACAACACAGAGGCCTGAAAGGGGAATATAATTCTTCCCCAAAGCAGAAACAATAACAATGACCAGGATTGCGCCGAACAAGGAGGACATTGTTTAGAATATCGCCCAAGCGAGTTCAATTTTTAGATTGATAACTGATATGCTGCAAATGGATGAAACTGCAACATATATGCCATTGAAATATTTGGTGCAGGTAGAGATGGTATTAGCAATATTGCCTACCAAGGTACTGTATAGACTCTAATTCAATTTCGTGGAGGAGATACAATCACGCGCAAGAATAGATGCAACAGAACTATAGGAAACAAGAGATGAAAAAGAAGCCTTGGAGCTGGTGATCGAACATGTCAAGTTTGAAACCAGGGAAGAAAAGTAGCACGCATAAAAAATTGAACAGGGGGTGACAACAGTCTACAATCACATCCCTAACAACATGCAGACCGGGAAATCAAGTGCATAGGAGAAACTCAAACTTATTTCCCAAACCATTGAACATTATAGGCAACATATTGAGGAATTAAAGGAAAAATTGACCCCTACAACTCCTCCCGAGGTGAGGGAGTAGAGGAAACAAGAAGCTGCACTCTAAATAGCAGCAATGGAGGAACAAGTCAACGCAACAGCAGGACTGTTTGATAGAGTGACGCAGTTCTGGATAACGTTGGATGAGGATGAGAAGGTCCAACAATGGGACCAAGAAGAGGAAAGGATAAGTACAACCATGCAAGAGCTCAAGAATAGACAGAAAACAATGAGAATCACAGAGCACCTGGAATGTAATTAGGACTTAAATAAGCTGTAGGCGGATCTAAAAGCTATGTAGAAGAAAAAACATGAGAGACAAGCGGAAATAGAACCCCTCCAGGAGAAAGTAGCACATATAATCGTGCAGTTGGAGGAGGAAACGAAGAACATGGTGCAAGCAAAGAAGGAGTGCACAATAATGATACAAGAGGAGGTCACAACCCAAGCACTAGAGGCACTGACAAAAAAAGCCGTGCAGGTCCAAAACAGAGGAAGGGAACTTGCAGACAAGTTCCACAACCTAGCAGAGGTTGTCCAAGGAACGCGCAATGCCTAGGTGGCTCGGGACGAGCCACATGTCACTGTTGGGGGCCTATTGGGCGCCGACCTATTTTTAGGAGATGCTATTTTTGGAGGAAAAACCCAGAATTAGAAAAGTACAGCTGGAAGGAAAAGTAGCACATGCGAGGGAAAGCCACATGCAAAGGAGGAAAGCATGAAAGGTGTGCATGCAGGAAAACCTAACCACATTAGGGTTATGGTTTTTGTAAGAGGTTGTAATGGATGATAAGACAAAAATAAGTATAAATAAGTACCTAGGAGGTCTAGGTCAAGGTTCTGAAGTTTGGTAATGATCAGTGAGAAAAACTACTGTAAGATCTGATACTAGTTTTGTAAGTTGTTGATTTGTAGGAGAGTCAAGAAACTAGATCTCGAGGGTTAGATCATAGGCTGAGGATCCTAGTGCGATCTAGTCAGCCTCACAGGGATTGTGGAACATGTTTTACGATTGTATGAATGGAGTTGTAGTGCATGCGACGCCATCTATTACAGAACCATAATAAAAGAGCCTAAGATCCAGATCTTTGTGGACGTATCCCAGGAGGTGGTGAACCATGGTAACACCTGTGTAATGTGTTATGTGATGTGTTTATTGCATAAGTAATTTCTGTAAGTAGTTAGTTGATGAATGAATAATTCTGTGAGATCCATCAATTCTTAGATTTGTTAGAATACATGCAGAGACTTAATTGATGAATGGATCTAAAGAATAATAGAAGGAACTACCAGATCAAGGCTTAAGAATATGAAATGAATTCCCAGATCCCCACTCTTTTCGAGAATGCAAGCATCTGAGCATTATAGTCACCCATAGAACTATCTCGGGTGAGATTATGCAGTACATACCATGTGTTGTGTTGCCTTCTGGTTTACCAGGAGGGATGATATTTTTAGAGGGCTTTGTTGGAAGCTTGTTCAGATTTGAACCTAGGTCAACCCAAGAAGTAGGAAGAGAGAGTAGTAACCAACACATATTTATACACTTATGTTACAAGGAAAATCTCTCTATGGCTAGGGGAAAACCACAATAGATAGAATGACACCCAAAAATCATCTCTAATCTCAAGTATTCTATATAAATGAAATGCTAACAAGAGAAGGCTAGAATCCTACCTCATTCGGATGTCCGAAGAAGACCACTGTTGAGAACGCGACCCAAATATTTACACTTGCAACTTTTCTTCAACAACCAAGATACATAAGCATGTGGTAATGATATATAATGTTAGCATATAAATCAATATAATCGATTAACACACATAACAAATACGCCCATGGAAAGAAATACAAATTGGATGAGAAAAGAGTATTTCTATTAATGTAATCAACATACGTACATAGGTGACAAACTTCTGTAACGACACATATTAGAACCGAGAAACTAAGTCCCTACAGCTTGGCCTCCACCACTTCAATTATCCACAAAGGAAAGCTCACATGTAGGAGTCAATGAGGTTCTCCATCACAAGATAGGAAGAAATTGGGGGACTGAACACAAAAGCTCATAATTTCAAGGATAAAGGGATGTAGACTCAATTGAGGTGAAATTTCTCCAGAGTGTCTTTGTGTGTATATCCAAGGCTTGGATATGGCTCAATTTATAGCCTCCAAATGGAATTTAAGGGTCGAGTCAGAGCGTTTCTACTATATAGAAGGTCAAGGATCATAGATCCCGTGACATGGAACAAAAACCTGACACATTTTTTATTTTTTGAGTGCCAAACCCGATGTATGTGGGATGTAATGGAGCATCCTACATACATACTTGAGATGTATAATTGGGAGGTCACGTACATGGACAAAAGTGTGTATTTTTAGCTCTGGAGTGATAAAAAAAGAGGAAATGAAGTCCGCAGAGGGAAATGGAAGGCCATCCAAGCAAGATGCATGTAGTGTGGAAAAATATACTATAATAGATGCTCCCTAATGTGTGAGGCCAGAGGAGTATCCGTGATGGCTGAAATACATTATAATTCCCAGAAGTGGAGTAATGAGGACTCACCTGGAAGTACTTGTTACTCATGAGAATATTACAGTCCACAATGACTTTGTACACATGGCTACTAATCTGACTTACACTGTAGATCCATGTGGATATATATCAAACAATTTTTCATGGCCATGAATAGGCAATACAAAGTGGACATATGCCATAGGATGTCATAGTCACAAACAAGACACAGTGGAGTCCAATCTCAAAATCAACCAATGATATCTCTACACAATGTAGTACAATATGATCTTCCATGATCACTGGAGTCATATAGGTACTGGTCCAATGAAATACAACAATAGATATGGGGTGTTGCTACTATAAACTGGAGGTATTCTACACTATCTGCCGAAGGTGCAAGTCTACATTATGTGAATAAAGGAGTTGAAGTCGAACACAATGAGACTTCGTTTGATTACCGATCATTAAGGTATACCATTAACAAACGTAAGAAAACCCACCGATAATGAAAGTAGGTGTCAAGGCACTAAGTACATCCAACAAGTGTTAATAAGAGTGGTGAGGTCGAACACTTGAAGAATCCATCGATCAGGAGACACTGATGTATTCCCATCTGTCAATGGCGGGAGAACCTACCACTGATGATTGCAAGCCTCTAGGTGTTGATATTATGGTAGCTATGGGAGGTATTTACCTCCACATGTAACCATGACAATAATAGAATATTCCAGGAAGTAAAAATAAACCCTAAAGCATTGGATATAAACCTAGAAGACAAGTTAGCTAAAGGAAATATTTAATATTAAGTGTTTATCCTGCAGAATGAGAAGTCGGCCCAGATTGTTTTAGGATAAGTCCGTAAGTGCGGACACAAACCGATCTCCCTAGATCCACCTGGATCTAGAACAAAACATGACAGAATATACCGCTTTCCCTAGATCTAAAGTATTGAATGGACAAGAGAAAAAGGATGATGTACTTACTTTATAAAAGCTTTTCTTTAATCTCTGTTGTTCCTCGCTCTGCTACGATGCTCTTGCGTCATCCAATCACAACAACACAAACCAATCACAGCAAAGACATTAATCTATTCAAAACCCTAGACTATACACGTGATCAAAGAATCATGTAATAAAGTAAATCTAACTTTATGGGAAAGAAACATATTACTGTATCATATTAAATGTGAAAGAGAGATTACAACCATTGCCTTGATGTTGTAAGGTCCCTTCCAACTGTCCTTCGTTCCCCACACACTTCTTGCTCCAAGGATTCTGAAACCATAGATCTGATAGC
>JASDQU010242329.1:160562-173934 GCA_032191745.1 Picea mariana | reverse complement strand
AAGAAACTTTGTAGTGGTTCAAGGACATGTGCATGTTTCATGAGCATTAAAAGTTTCATTTAGATCTTAAGACCCTTTATTTTCTCGCATGACCATGGTCACAGTCTCCAAATCCATCCATTGCATCTAAAGTTTTCTAATGTTTCCCAAATCTCATTCATATGTTAAATATTATAATCCATAACATACTAATTTAGATCATACAACCCTTGTTTTCCTTCATTGACCATGGTCAAAATCCTTGAGACCCATGCCTGGTATGCAAATTATCTTAATGATGCCTATATCCCACCAAGAGGCCAATGATTTGAGTTTTTATGGTGGTTTGAGTCCTTTTTCATGGACTAGGGCCCTAGAAGCTTCATTTACAACCAAATCTATGAGATCCATATCTTTTATGTAAAGCCTCCTAAAAGTACCAATATTGCGCTCAAGGACAAAGTTAATTTCTAAAAGTTTTTTTTTAGTTGTTTGAAGAATATTTGATGTCCCATAAGACTAGTTACACTCATTTATGGATTAAGGACCTTATTTTCATCCCCTAATCATGGTCAGGGCCCAAAGACCCATCCCGGCTACACAAAAAATCCTAATGGAAACCCTTTATCATTCATATGAAAAATATCCCCTTTAAAGGGACGATGTTGTAGTTAAAGGCCTTGATCATACTTTATGGATTAAGCACCCTATTTTAATCACCCAATCATGGTCAAGGCCCCAAAATAAATCCCTACTACACAAAAAATCCTAATGGAAACTTCATCTAACCCATATGCAAAAGATCCCCTTTAAATGTCTCATGTTGTAGTTCATGGCTTTAATCATGGCCTATTAACCCAATAATCTTTTTTCAAGGCCTAATTCCTTGGATTTATCCCCCAGTCATGGTTAAATCCTTCATATCCATATTTGACACACAAAATATTATAACCATACCCATATCTCACTCAAAGGTTCATGAGTCTCTATAGACAACATGTTATGTGGTTTAGGGCATTGATTATGTCCCTTAATCCCTAAAGGATTAATAAATGACCCAAGGGCCTTATTTTCCTCACTTGACCATGGATAATTACTTAATGCACATGTCCCTAGTGAAAAATATTTCATAATGGTACACATATTCAACTTGGAGGCCAAATATTTCCTCTAAAGGGATTATGTTGAAGGTGATGTTCACGGATATTGAGCCTTACAAATCCATTTATGGAATAAGGACCTTATTGTCCTCCCTCCCTTTGTTATGGTAAAGTCCTTGAGACCCATTCCTACTATGAAAAAACTAATTATTATACCCATATCCTACTTATATGACAAAGATTCACTTTAAAGGAACTATGTTGTAGTTTGAGGCCTTGATCATGGACTATTAGATCAAGAATATTAACTTAGGTCCTAATTCCCTCGACTTCTGACCCAACCATGGTCAAGGCTATAATACCCATCCCTAATGCATAAAACCTTCTAATGGCATCCACATACCACTGTAATGATAATGATATCTTATATAGGGCATGTTTTGTGGTTTGTGGCCTTGTCCATGGCCCTTGTAGGTCCCCGAAAGATTCATTTAGAGCCTAAGGGATTTATTGTCCCCTCATGCGCATTATCAAGGCATTGAGACCTATCCCCATTATCCAAGGAATTATAGGAGAAACCATGTTCCACTTGGAGGATATGGTAATATTAATATTAAACTGGTAATATTAATATTAAAATTGTAGCCTAAAATAAATTTTTAATTTTTTTTTTTTAAATAAATATTGCTTGTCGCACTTTCGAAAACCATCATACACCTGCAACGGATTTTCTATATAAAAAATAAAAGTGGTCATCTCAAGTGTGACGAAAACTTAAATTTCTGATATGCATTTACTGTATAAACAACGAAAGTTGTCGTCCCAAAGGCCGTCACAAGTGCGACGACAACTTAAATTACTATGATGCATTTGTTATATAAACAAAAAAAGTTGTCATTGCAATCATCGTCTCTAGTGCGACAACTACTTAAATTGCTGCGACAAATTTGCTATATAAACAATGAAATTTGTTGTCGCAATGGTCATCTCAAGTGCAACGACAACTTAAATTATTGTGACGTAGTTGCTACATAAACAAAAAAAAGTTGTCGTCGCAAGGGCGATGACAACTTAAATTGTCACGACGCATTTTCTATTTAAGAAACGAAATCTGTCGCCGTAATGGTCGTCTCAATTGTGACGAAATGTTGGTTTCACTTAGTTTTCCTATATTGTCACATTGGAAATGATATTTCTTTTTTTGTCGCAATTGTGAGAAGTTCCCTAGGGTCGTTGCTCTTGCGATGGTAATTCAAGTTCATCATAGTTGCTACGTGACATAAAATGACGTTTCAGAGACTCAAGATTTGTCGCAATATCCATGACATAACGTTGCAAGAGCGTCGAAATAGCCGTCGCAAAATGAGACAAATTTTCTAGTGAAGTTCTATAACGACACTATATTTGGCCACATTATTTGTGGATGGACCTAGGCATATGCCACTTGAAGACACCAGTAGACCCTCGGGTGAGTAAACCACCCAAGTGGAAGAATCCAAGTTTTGTGTATGACGACTGGATCCATCTGCGAATCCTAGGTAGACCGAAGACTCCGTTGACATCAGCCAACCAAGGGAAAACTTGATAAGCAAGTTGAAGATGAGAAAAAAGGGAAAATATATATATATACTAAATTACATTAGTATACAAAGATTTCCACCCAAGATTGGGGCTCAAGCATAATATATTTTCAAGTAGATCCCATTCCTGGGCTTGACCAACATATTCCCTTCATAATCTTCTAACGCATAGGCTCCTTTTTCTAAGACACATCGCATGATATAAGGACCGTACCACATGGGTTTAAACTTGCTTTCCCCCAGTGGCTCTTTGGCTTGATCATACAAGAGGACCAAGTCACCCTCGACGTATAACCAAGGATAGAAAGACTTAGCGTACTAGACCTTGACACATATTTTGTCTGCCTCGATAGTCATAGAGGCGTCTCGAAGCTGCTCGTCGAGACTCTCTAGGTGTACAAGGTGTTGCTCGAGATCGAAAGTGTCAGGTAGGAGCACAAATGCCAAATTAAGAAAAGGTATTTCACATTCAATAGGTAATATTGAATCCACACCGTGTACTAATTGGAAAGGGGAAAATCTGGTGGCAGTCTTGACCGAGGTTTGGTATGCCCAAAGTGCAGGATATAGCATAATGTGCCAGTCAGACTTACTCTAGCTGACAATTTTTTGCAAAATGGTCTTGAGAGAATTGTTAACGACCTCCACTTGTCCATTTTCCTGGGGGTAATAAGGAGAAGAATGATCATGTATAAACCCCATCTTAGATGCGAGTTCTTCCATCATTTCGTTCTGAAAGTGATTGCCATGATCAGTGACAATCTCACTCAAGATACCGAACCGGGTGAAGAAGGTGGAAGTATTCCCGTTAGATTTGATTGTAGGCATGGCCTCATCCCACTTAGTAAAGTAGTTGACGACCATGATAATGTGTTGTTGCCCCCCAGCCGAAGTTGGGTTGCAATGACGGTAATGACTGGGTGAAGAGGGGTTGGATGTGAGTGCATTTTCCGAGTGAACACCTGGCAGGGGAGACACTTCTTAACCACTTCAATACAATATTTAAATATAGATGGCTAGAAATAACTAGCTCACAAAATGTTTTGGGTTGTCAAAAGCTCGAATATATGACCACCACAAGCCCCATTGTGGCAATCATCTAGGACTGACTCGACTTCCCTGTGAGTTAAACAATGACGCATGATATTTTCTATTCATCGGTGATACAAAGTTTCACCAATGATAGTATAATTATTATCTTGGTACCGTATACATCGTCAGTCATCTCGCGAGAGATGTTAAGGGAACTTGAAGGTTTGAAGATAGATAAAAATGTCTCCATACTTGGGGTCAGATGGCGAGACGAGAAAAATGTGTTCATCTGCAAATGAATCGACATGGATAACATCCTCATCTAATCGTGGAAAGTCAGATATTAACTCCACAAAGAATAGTGATTTCTTGGATTTCGCAAAAGCAAAATCGAGATCAAATTCTTGTAAAATGACAATCCATTTATTGCATTTTCCCCCTATGATACGTTTGGTAAGGATGTATCGAAATGGATTGACATCGGTAACTACAGTAGTATTGCAAAGTAATATATAATGACGTAAACATTGGACTACGTGAATGGCAGCCAAAGCTATCTTTTCAACGTGAGAATAATTAAGCTCAGGATCGACTAAGATAATAGATGACGTTCTCGTGGAGCTCATCATCCTCCTGAACCAAAACCATACCAATCGTCTCCTCATACATGGAGATATAAAGCAAGTAATCCTTGCTGTAGTCAGGAGAATTCAACAGAGGTGTTGATACCAAGGCTTTCTTCAAAGCATCGAAGGAATCCTAGGCTCGCTCATCCCAGATAAAAGGGGCTTCCTTCTTCAATAGATGCATGAAACCCTTAGTGATATTGGCATAATTTACTATAAAACGACGTAGAAAGTTAGCTTTCCCCTGTAAACCTTGAAGTTGTCTAATAGTGCATGGGGGAGGAAATCGAAGTATTTCCTCAATCTTTAATGGATCTACCATGATATTGGTCTCAGAAACTAGAAATCCCAAAAGATGACCATACCTAATGCAAAAGATGCACTTATGAGGGTTCAACCATATTATATAGTAACGAAATATTTCAAAAAAAATCTGAAGGTGCAAAGAGTGATTCGTTCTCTTACGAGAGTGAGCAGCAAGATCATCAAGGTAAGCTTCAACTATATGCTTAATATCATGAAAAGCGAAGGTCATGGAACATTGGAAGGTTTCTCCGATGTTTTTAAGGCCGAAAGACATTTTTCGGTATGTGAAAGTATCCCAAGGACAAATAAATTCCATCTTGTGTTGATCCTCAGGTTTGATTTGAATTTGGTTATACCCTGAAAATCCATCCATAAAATAAAATACTTCGCTTCCCTCACACTCGTCGATAATATGATCGATGAAAGGTGCCGGGAAGTTGTGTTCAGGTCATGAAATTCCATACATACACGAATAGTTCCTTGCTTCTTATTCACAGGAATGATATTTGACACCCATTTAGTCAAGGGAACAGGGTAGATGAAACCAACATTAAGTAGCTTCTCCACCTCTGCCTTAATAGTAGGGGCCTTCTGAGGATTGACATCTCTAAGATGTTTTCGAATAGGTTTAGCATCCAGATAAGTTCTAATCTCATGCTCGATAATACAAGGGTCAATTCCTGGCATCTCCTCATATGACCAAGAAAAAACATCTTCGAATTCCTTGAAGAGTTCGGTGTAGATCAGGATTTCTTCTGGCAAACAATTTGCACTGATATGTACGTTTTCAATCTTTCCAGGGGTACAAGAGATATCGATCGTGATGGTAGGAGAAATAATCTCCATATTTCCTTTGGCATAAATTTCATGCATATCAAGTGGAACTATGGTGTGACCAACTATCTCACTCAAAGTAGATCGAAAGCCATCTTGTTCGATTCTTTCAAGTTGTGGTAGAAAATAAGATCGATGATGCATATCATCCCAAGGTCTGTCGGAACCATTCATGGCTTCGATGATATCTTTTTCGGAGGTAAAAGTATCATCGAGGAAGTCATGTGAACAAGAAAATGAAGCGGCCCACATGGGCCTTAGAACGAGATCCTCCTCGTCCGTCAACGAGGTAGCAGAATCGGGATCAACAAAAGAGTCAAGAAAATTTGTATATGCAATCTTCGTTGCCGATAGTGGCATGGCCATTCCAACATGTGACTGACCTTCATAAGATGAATTCAGGGAAGGTAGGGTCCACATATCACTAAAATAGGAAGTGCGGAAAAGAATGGACCTCCCTATTGAAATGGGTCCAATGGACATGGATTGAACGTGGTGAATCAGTGTCATGAAGTTGAAAGTACCCATAAGGGAAGAATACATTCCAACACTGATATTCTCAGTTTCTGGCTGAGAATTATCAATCACGGGGATCGACGGTCCAACAAATGCATTGGGACTAGCGTACGCAAAGGATAATTGGTCGATCGTCATGATCTTCCCTTCATGAGGAAACAAAGAGTACATAAGAAAGACGATACGATGACTACCATAGCATAGGTCCAATTGCATCCTAGTAACAATTTATAATCAAGAAGAACATCAAATACCTCAATCTCCACCTCTACCATCTTCCCACCTAACTAGACCGGAAATGTAGGAAGGATACTGTGAGGGTGGAAGGAATGACTGTCAAAAGCATTCAACATGTTCAATGACTTGGAAAGAGTCAAAGAACTGAGATCTTTCAAATAGATCAGGGACATCACACAAGTGGTAGTAACTTCATCAACAACCGCATGTTTGATGATATACTTTGAGTACCCCACGTGGAGTTGGAAAGCCAGATGGTAAGGAAATCGAGGCTTCACATCTATGACGTCAAACTTGATAAATTTTGAGCCACTGGGTTCTAGATCTCCTAATGTAGATAGTAAGGCATTCCTCTGTGAAGGACACATCTGGAGTACCTCCAAATACGACATCGCACAAGGGGTTTGACCAAGGTCCTCAACAATAGAGTAGTTCTGGGCGACTCTAGCATTTGGATTGTGGGTAGAGTGCTTGAGTACTCCTTTCGGAATACAAGGGGGTGGCTCTAGTTTTTCAATATGTAAAGTCATATCTGAAGGAGGAGGAGGAGATTCTAGACTAGGTATAGCCCGTGAAGAACTATAATCTCTAGATCGAGTGGCTACATGAAATTTCACATCGACCATATTGATACATAAACAGTCATCGTCTTGCAATGACGGGTTTTGACTCCCACCAGCCGCATTTCCGGAATTTGAGGAGCTCTAGGCCATGTGCTGGTTATGTGAAAAAGGATTCATTAGCACAATGGATGGTAAAGATAATAGCCTCGCAACTTTAGCAAGTTTTGGGCATAAATGGGTAAGGTGATTGTCTATACAAATCTTATAGGGAAATTTCACCTTATGTCTTTCTCTCTTTCCCTCTCCAACATTTTTATTTATCTTCTCATTATTACCATTGTCCTTGGGTTTATTATTATTCTTCCCACCCTTATGATTATTACGTCCTTTCTTCTTATTCCTTCCTGGTTGTTGGTTACCATTTGGGCCGACCGACGATTGCATGGAATGTACATCCATCGATTGAGTGGGATTGGAAGACACAGACGAAGTTGGCCCTCCTGCAAACTGGTTTAGAGACAACTCTTTCAAATGGCTTGTCACTGAGTCTATGGATTTTACATTGGCAGATCCTACAATTCCATCAGAATGAGGTCCGAGCTTTTGTCTAGGGTCATAAATTGACCGCGGTTACTCCAGAAGAATGTGGTATAACATCCCAGACTGAGCGTATATAAGATCTAACTACTGGGCTTTAAACATCACTTCTTCCTCAATGGTAACCCCAGATGTAGCAACATCCTTTGAGATAGGAGGGTGCAAAGACTTCAGGAACTATTCTAAAAGAAAGGTTAGGGGTATGGAGGTCTTAATCAACCTATTCCATCTATGCCATTCCTGGATATGATATGAGATATGAGTGGCATTGTCTTCACGTAAAGTCGACAGAAGTTATAGGCCAACATCATAATGAACTAGAAATTGGAAGTGGTTAAGGAAGACCAACACCATCTGACTAAAGGTCCCATATAATCCCCTAGGTAGCTCGATATACTATTTCACAATGACCCTAATGAGGGTGCGTTGAAATAATATTAATCGAATAAAATCTTCATTAAGGGAATTCGAGGAGCGCCATAGGTGAAAGGTAGTGACGTGATCACCATGATCCTTGCCGTTCTTACCTTCGAATTTTATAATGTACGAAGGAAGATTAGTGGGGATGGGAGGCCATGTAGGATCAAGACTCACAGGGTTGTTCATCAACTTAGACAAGTATGGAAAATTAAGTGTGGCCAAAAAAGGGAGACGGGGTTGCGACATCTGGCCCCAAGCTCTCGGAAAAGATTGTGTTTGAGGAACTGTAGCCCATCTAGGGTTCTGGTAAGTACCATTGCCCTATCTAGGATTGTAAGACCCTCCTCTAGGATGATTCATAAAAGGTTGGTTGGGCATCATTCTAGTAGGAATGTTCTGATGGGAGTTATAAAAGCTACCCCCAACTAGATTGGATCTGGGTGAGGGGTTTCCCAAAGCGTGAAACTGACCTCCTCCGGGTGTGAATCCGGAGGATAGAGGTGGATTTTTCATTCCAAACGTGTTGGTGGAAATCGACATTGAGGAGGTAGGGGTATAAGACAACACTTGAGCAGAATCTTGTTCTCCAGGTTGGTTGTTCCACCTAGAAGCAAGAGGATTAGAACCTGAGTTAAAAGCAGGAATGCCTCCCAAATTAGGAGTTCTTTTAGGGATTTGAGAACCACCAAATGAAAATGGAGTATAAGGAGGTGTAGTTCCCCCAAGCCCAATGCTAGCATTAAGGCCAATAGCTGGGATGGTGTTCGAAAAATCTGAAGTAAAGTTTGACATACCATAGGAAAAATGACTAGAGGCCATAGGGATGGACTGAACATTATAGCTCGGTCAGTGACCAAGAGACCCAAAAGGGATTGAGGTAAGAGATTGAGTGTTCACTATAGGCCGAGCCATAGTAATGATAGGTGCCTCTAGCATTACAACCACTATGGTTGTAGGAGTCTAAGGGGTTCCATTAACTATAGTGGGTGTGGGAGTCAAAGGGATCCCAGTGTTCTGAAGACTAGGTTCAGTACTCATCCTTGTAGAATCACAAGTCTGAATGGTGGAGGTGTGTGTACCACGTGTAATAAATCTACGCCTTTTGGAAGGAAAAGAATTGAAATCCAGTGGTAATTGTAACAAGTGATGAGATCAATGGGGACGTTGGTCTAACTCCACGATGACTTAAGACTCTAAAGACAAAAAATAAATCCTAAGGCCAACTAGTAATCAAAGAGCACACCAAAAATCAAACGACCAATATGCACACAAACAGGGTAAAGTGGTTGAAAGTGGCCTCCCTCCCTAAAGAAGGTATATCTCACCCTAAGGGGCCTGAGACTCCTTGCTAAAGATCAGAGGTAACAAAATCATTTATAAGGGCCCTCATGGGCTTAACAACCAGTCGGTTAGATCCCCTTAGAGAGGTAATCCTCCATAAAGGTTGTGTGATGTCTGACCCTTATCTGACCTAGGGTACCTGCAAAATAACCCATGCAAGTAACCTATATGGGACCTAAGTCAAGCAACTAATAAACCACTGTATAATCGATGCATAGGCAAGCTTTCGTAAGTTAGGTCCACCATATGGGTAGGGTAGTAAATCCTGAAACCTTGAAATCACCACCTCTTATGGAGGTAAGGGAACTTACAAGATCCTCATATACAAATAGATCCCCAGAAATATATTTGATGCTAAGAAGGTATCGAAAGGATATCCCTTCAACCAACCTCGCACGACCTCGTGATTAACTCTAGTGTGAGTGGAGCCTACTAATATTACCAATTATACAATGGATTTATCCACTCCCTTTGTCAGACACATATGTTGATTTAATTGCCTTGGAGAATTTTACTCACAAAATCCTATTCCAAGGCACTAAACCCTAAGCTAGTTTGTGCACCCTAGAAAATAAAATTGTGACTAATCAATTTTAAATTATAGCTTTAATTTTAGTGGCCGTGATTACTCAAAAAGGTATGGTGATGAAAATCATCATGTTATGACTCAGCGAGAAATGTAAATATTAATATAATGCAAAGTCCTAACTTCAATTTTCAATGAATGATATGCTTCTAATAACAAATGCAATTTTCAATTTCAACTCTACAATTCTGAAGTAAAAATGCAATCTTTCAGTATATGCACTAAGCTAATGACAAAGACTCAAAAGACCAAAATTCCAAGCAATGCAAAATGCCTAATATTTTTGTATTTTCAATATAAGGAAAATGAAAATGCATGGACTGAATGACAACTTGATATATAAAACTCTACTGTGTATAGAAACAGACTACTCAAGTAGGAAACCAAGTAGCAAGACACCTAACCCAATGTACAAGGACAATCAAAATGAAAAGGTGACGAGAAAGACTCTGCCCAAAAATGCAACCCCAGACAGGTTTCTTGTCATCCCACAAGCACTTAACATGCACTATAGAGACTCAAGAAGACTCATCAAACATCAAATCCCACCCAAAAACCACTAGACCCAACAAACAAGAAAATAAGGTTGATGTATGTGACTATTCAAGGAAACAAAGCGTATGTACACAACTTGTAGAGGGAAAACCCACGTATATTCGTGACTGTCAAGCCAAAAACTGCATATATGTTATAAAAACAAGGCTAGGAAAGGGATAAGGCTCAAAAACTCAAACCTAGAGTGAACAAAGGTTTTCAAGAAATTATACGACAAGAAACACAATAGGAATGAGATCAATCTAAGGAGAAAAGTACTCCAAACCTTAAGAAAGAATATTCAATCCCCAGTATGGTTGCCAATTCTGTTACAAGGAAAATCTCTTTATGGCTAGGATAAACCACAATAGATGGAAATGACTGCAAAAATCAACTCTCTTCTCAAGTATGCTATGTAAAAAAATATGCTAGCAAGACAAGTTAAAAGGCCTACCTCGTCCGGACATTCGATGAAGTCCACCATTGAGCACTTGACCCAAAGAAATATACCTACAACTAGTCCTCAACAACCAAGCAAAGAAATCATATGGTGATATTATATGATGTTAGCACATTCATTAGCATAATCCATTAATAAACATGACAAATACTCCCATGGAATAATAATTCAAATATTTGCAAGAAATCAATTGAACGGGAAAATAATATTTATATTAATATATGATCAACAAAAGTGAAAATGTTACAGACTTCCGTGTCGGCATGGTTTAGAACCGAGAAACTAAGTTCCTTACAGCTCGGCTTCCACCACTTCAATCCTCCACCAAAGGCAAGCTCATAATAGAGAAGCAATGAGGTTCTCAATCAATAAGGGAAGAGCTTGGGGCTGAACACTGTGTTCAAACTTAAAGGACAAAGGGATACAGATTCAATATGAAGTAAATTATTTCTCCATAGTAACTTTTCTCTCAAATTTGAATTCTTTCTCCTCTTTTCCATAGCTCAGAATTGGCCCATTTGTATCCTTCAAATGGAACTAAAGGTTTGAGTCAAAACATTTCCAGTATATGGAAGACCAAGGATCATAGATCTCCTATCATGACATGGAAACCTGACATTAATTTTCATTTTTTTTCACAAATCCTGATGTATGCATGTTGTAGTGGTGCAACCTGCATATACACATGTTGTATAGTAGGCAAGGTGTGCACATGTGGGAAAATATATATTTTTAGCTTTGGGATTTATGAACAGGGATGATAATTCTGCATAGGGAAATGGAAAAAGGCCTTCTGTGAAAGATTTCATAGGGTGAGGCAAATCTTGTTATAAAAATATTAGATAATGGTTTGTGGGATCCCAAAGTGTACCCACACTCTCTCAAAGAAGAGATTGGTAGTGGCCTCCGCTATTGTGCTCTTCTTGCAGACGACCATAATTGCCATTTTAGAAAAACAATCAACAACCACAAAGACAAAGTCATTTCCCCAATTGGTGGATGGAAGGCTCGACATGTAGTCCATTGAGATTAATTCCTAGGGCATGTTAGGAGTAGGAAAAGGAGTGTACAAGCCTTGTTTCTTAGTGGCTGGTGTGGAAATAGTGCATGAAGTGCATGATCGAATATACTTGTTGACATCCTATCGAAGTTTCAGCCAATAGAAATGTTGCTGCAACGATGCCACTGTCTATTCCATGTCGAAGTGTCTTGCCACCCAACTATAGTGATATTCCCAAATCAGCTTCGCTCTTTCACTTGATGGAATGCAGAGATGGCCTTGATGGCACAAGAACCCATATTGAAGATGGAAATTAGTGACAAATTTGTTTGCGCCCAACATCTGGTAGGTGGTAGAGAAGTCAGGATCTACCTCATAGAGGTTGGGCCATCCGTAGGTATCATGGCTACAAGAGTCTAGCATTGTGGTGAGTTCCATGATTGGAGGTCAGTTGAGGCAATCGACGACTCATATGGTACTTCTTGTTTTATACATGATGTTGAGGTGGAAATATTGCAAATATGTGGACCACTTCTGATGGTGATCATTCTGCAATTTTTTGTGTTTGCATGAACTACAACGACTTTTGATCAATGTGGATGACTATCTCCTTCTCGAGAATGTAATTCCTCCACTAGTTGCAGGCTTGCACAATGGAGTACATTACTTTTTCATAAGTAGGGTACTTATGGATGACATATGATAGTGTCTCACTATGATAGGCCACAGGGTGGCCATGCTGAGTGAGGATTACGCCCAAAACATAGTTTGAAGCATTTGTGTCAATCTCAAAGGGATATTGTAGGTCAGGTAATGAAAACACTGGAGATGAGCACAAGAATTGCTTCAGATTATTGAATTCTTTCTATTGGGATAGGCCCCACAAAAAAAATTTCGTACCACCAGCCCTAGTTATTTGGATGAGGTGTCGTGCAATATGGGAGAATCCCAACACAAAACTTCGACAAAAATTGGTAAATCCTAAGAACCTTCGAACCTCAGTGAGCGTGGTTGGGGCTGACCAGTCACAAAGGACTTGGTTCTTGGCTGGATCAACATGCAAACCATGCACATCAACAATGTATCCTAGGTAATGGACCCTCTCCATGTCGAAGGAGAATTTTTCTAAGTTGGAATATAGCTTGTGATGTCGCAGAGTGTGCATAAACTGCTGAATATGCTACAAGTGTTCTTCCCAAGTCTTGTTGTAGATGAGGATGTCATCCAGATACACCACAACAAAATAATTAATGAAAGGCCTCAAGATATCCTCCATCATCCTCATGAAAGTTTCCAGGGAATTTTTCGAACCAAAGGGCATGACCAACCATTCAAAAAGTACTTCTTTTGACTTGGAGGCAATTTTCCATACATCTGTTTGCTCTATTGGGACATAATTGTAGCCAGACTTCATATCAATCTTACTAAAGTATTTGTCCCCCTTGAGTTGATTAAGGATATCGTTGATTCAAGGAATCAGGTGTTGGTTCCTGAATGTGATTTTATTTGGGGCCTGATAATCAATGCAGAGTCGCCATGTCCTGTATTTATTCTGCACCAACACGATTGGGCTTCCAAAAGGTGATGAGATGGGTCAGATTTTCTCCTTGTGGATCAGTTCCTAGATTTGATGCTTGATCTCCTCATTTTCTAGCAGAAAG
>JASDQU010242329.1:137076-157877 GCA_032191745.1 Picea mariana | reverse complement strand
GTGGGACTACATTGGGTATTCTATAAAATTTCCTGTTCAAAGTAATAATAAAACTGTGAGGCCTAGAATCAGATACAACATGACGTTTCCATAAATAAGGTTGGCCCAAAATAACATTACAAAATTGAAGGGGAGAAGCATCACATGATATGTCATCTTTGAATGACTTGATATTGTATGAAATGCGACATTGTGGGCTGACGTGAAGATCGCTTCCTTGATGGAGCCATATGATGGTGTAGGGCCATGGTTGAGACATTGTAGACATGGATAGACACTTGAAGACCTGTGTTGAGATGAGGTTCTTCTGGCTACCAGTATCGACAATGAAGTGTAGTGGAGTACCTTTCACCCACATATGTTGATGAAAGAGGCACTCACCTTAATTTGGTTCATCAAACTCATTGGGCTTGATCTTGGTGGTAGAAACGATGGCACTGGGTTCCACGTCAATGATCCATATCCCATTTTTTGGTTATGACTCAGAGTCATAACCCTTATCTGATTCAAAGGATTTTACCTTAGCCACCAATGCCTACTTTGAGCGGTAATCAATAGTGTTATGCCAGGGGATCTTATGGAAGTCACACCACTTCTTGGTATGTTTCTTCTTCTTCCCATTGTCCTTCTTTGCTTGCGGATTGGAATGGTTGTCTTGAGGTGGCCCATCTTTTCTCCGTCCTTTTTTTTATAGGTTGGGGATACCTTTTCCTTGATTCTGCTGTGAGGGGTTCCCAAACTACCGCGTCTTTTGTTTAAGCTTCTACTCAATTTTGATGACATATTGATAGGCCATGCCCAAGGATGATATTTCCAAAAATTCCATTTATTTCTGGATGTATCTATGCAGACTTCCGTAGTACTTGAACACCATATGTCACTCAAAATATTTGATACCTAGCTTGGTGCGCAAGGTATGGAAGACATTGGTGAACTTTGGCAATATTTGGTCTCTTTCATGCCGCAGTGTGGTCCATCTTGTATACAAGTCATCATAACTTCCAACAAGGTAGTATTGTTCCTTAATAGAATCCTTGAAGGAACCCCAAGTGGGTGAAAATAAATATAATGTGGATCCCTATGTTTCCCTTTTCTCACAAAAATTCTCCCACCAATCTTTGACATGGGGGACGACTTTGAACAATGAAAATGTAACATTTTCTCCATCAGAAAAGTTGTGGACAAAAAAATACCCTTCTAGAAGGTTTAACCATTTATCTACAACATCCGCATCTATTTGACCTTCAAATATAGGAATATAAAATTTATATGTACCTTGAAGGGGGCGGCGCCTCTGCTTGAGGTGGATGCATCGCTTGTCGAAAACCGTCGAAGGATTTGTGAAAAGTTGTCCATCATTTTGTTCCTTTGTCACTCAAGGGATTATTCAAGCAACATTTTGAAAGGATCTTCTGTCCCATCGTATTTCTTTTCTCCCACCATGGATGATTTCTTGGGTGTGTGAGAGCCGTTTTCCTCAAGAGAAACAAGCTGGAGACCCAACTCTCTATACCCTTACCACGTTGGGGACATGCATTAAAAAAACGACAAGAAGAAGATCGCTCGGATACCACTTATTCATATTTATGAACGGAACAAAATGAAACCACAGATTTATAATATTAACATAGAGACAAAGAGATCAATAACAGAGATACAATAAAACTTGACTTCTATTAAATAAGAAATATGCTGAAAATTGTAAAATGTAGACTGAAAACAAGCTTGATAGAATGGTGGCAACTTATCTCTGAGAAGAGATGTGATGGATACACCCATTCACAAGAACATGAGTACAATAATACCATGAAGGAAATTTTACAATAAACATGAATTCAAAAACCCTAGACATCCAAAAACCTAACCCTAGGATATGAAGTGACAAAAGTCATGTGGGCCCCGTTGGGGTAAGTTAGTTCATCAACTTCATGGGGTTGTAACTTTTGCATACGATATTTGTTTAGGGTGCACGATAGCTCATTGGAAAGGTATTGAAAAGGATCTTTATTTAGGGTGAGAAATGAGATTTTTTGGCTATCATTGAGGTTCCTGATTGTGAAAAAACATTGTTTAGGCCCTCAAAAGGGCCACAAAAGTTTGGGACCTGAAAAACTGCTAAAAATAGTAAGTTGTCAAAAACCTATTTTGATCTAGATGGAAAAGGTGTGTGGCCACCATGATTCTCTTGGATCAACCCTCCCCCATTAGGAAGCAATGGTATCCATTACATTGAGTTCCCCCATAAGATGAGGAAATATCTGCTGAATTTGGCCCTGGGTGAGCCACTTGCCTTGGTGCAGGAGTCGTTTTTCTTTGACAACCCAATAAATATGGATCCTCTACTAGTGAGTGCCCTTGACCCATGTTTCCATGATATGATAAGTGGATTCATGTTTCATGCAGTCAGGATTGAGCTCTATTGGTGTCAATTGTTTTTCTATCTCCAAGGTGTCCAATAATGGTCGAAAATAAGGTCGAAGGAGGTCCACATTGAACACTAGGTGGAATCCAAAAAAGGGGGGAAGGTTGAGCTCAAAATCATTTTCACCCACAAACTTGGTGATGGTGTAAGTTCCATAATATAGTGTATTAACCTTTCGACGAGGCCCTGTAATTCATTCTTTCTTCAAGTTCAACCAAACTTTGTCTCCCACTTGAAACCAGTGTGGCACCTGGTGTTGATCATGGCATTGCTTGTACTTGACATTAGACTTCTGTAAAATATCCTGAACCTATTGGCGGATGTGTTGGATCCGTTCAATGAACTGAGTGGCTTTGTCAGCTTTAGTTGGAGCATGCGACAAGTCTTCCTGGGTGGCCACAAGGGGTAGTGCAACATCCATGGGACCTAATGGTTGAAATCCCAACCCCACCTGAAAGGGGCTTGTGGCCAATTGATATATGTATGGATCTATTGTAGATGTGATGAACATAGGGAAGACATTCATCTTAGGTTTTGGGGTTCTTGGAATTGTGCATGCACATGATGTGCACGATCATATGGTTGATGACCTCAGTTTGGCCATTCGTCTAGGGGTGGAAGGAAGTGGAATTTGTGAGTTTGGTGTCCAAAAATGACCAAAGACTCAACCAAAACATTCTAAGAAACTTACTATCCCAATATAAGATAATGGTTTTTGGGATCCCAAAGTGTACCCACACTCACTCAAAGAAGAGTTTAGAAGTGGCCTCTGCTATGATTCTCTTCTTGCAGAGACTCACTCAAAGAAGAGCTTGGCAGTGGCCTCCACTCTGATGCTCTTCTTGTAGGCAGCCATAATATCCATTTTGGAAAAGATAACAACAACCACAAAGACACGGTCATTTCCCCACTTGGTGTACATAAGGCTCGACATGTAGTGTTGGCCCTTGACCAAGTTTTGGGAGATTCTTGGTCATAGTGACCTATTTTGGGACTTCAACAACCTGTCGAAGGAGGAGCGCAAGATGAAAAAGAGATCAAGGGATCTCGGCCCACTTTTGGGTCCTTTTTTGGTTTTTGGGAATATGTAATGGGAATGGGATGTTGGCCCATGGGTTTACCCATGTTTAGGCCTATTTTGTATGTATAAATAGAAGGATAGGAAATGTAAGAAGTAGTTGAAGAGGTGCATCTATGTGATGTGAATGTATGCTAAGTGCAAGTAGAGTCTGTAAGTACTTAGTGCATGACTGTAAGAGACTTGCAAAGTTGAGTGTAGGTCCTTGTAACAGGTTGTGGAAGGTTGAATGTTGTAACGCAAGGAAGAAGGATCTAGCGAGCTGCGCAGATCTTTTGTCCTGTGCGGAGTAAGGGTTTTGATGGCTTTGTGCTTGTAACTGATTGATTGAGGAAAATAAAGAAGAAGAGTTGGTGGATGTAGCCCCAGGGTGGGGGTGAACCATGTAAGCATTGTGTTGTCTTGCTTTGTGCTTGTCTTAATGTGTTTATGTATTCTTTTTCTAAGTGCTTTGAGATGATTAGATAGATCTGCTTATTCTTAGTGCTAATGACATGTGAGAATGTTAGATCTGGTCCATATGAATGTGCTTAGTGCTTGATCCTCTAGATCTACCTCTTTGTTTATGCTAAGTTCTTAAGTATGTTATATCAGTGTGAATGTTGCAAAGCCCTGTTTCATCAATGAAGTGATTATTGATTGTATATTGAGGAACTGACGGTGCTAAGTGATTTATTAAGTATTATAATCACAGATCTATGTCTCAGCTAAGGTTGTAGATACCTGAGTCTTGCAACCACCCCTGCCTCTACCTTGGTTGAGACTTCATCTACTTTGCAGGTGTTGTTGAAAGGGGCAGTAGTTAAGGATTTGTTGGTGCATTGTTTTAGCATTGAACCCTGGGTCTACCCCTGTGCCAACAAATGGTTCCATTGTTAGGACCTAAAACTGTGATTGTTCGGAACTGAGAAAGAAGAAGCTCCATGCAAAGATTCATCCTGAAATTGTGAAAGATCTGTGCATAGATCTGTGCCCTAGTGTGCAGTATTCCACTTGACTTATAAATCTCTATTCTAAAATAAAGAATCCTGGTCTGAATAAAAGAGGTCGGATCTGAAGAAAAGAAGCAAGATCTGAAAGCTTTGTTCTCTAAGAAAGGTAAAAGTGGGAATTCTCGATTAAAAAGAGGTAGGATCTACAAGCTTTGTGCTTTGATAAAGGTAAGAATAGTTAAAAGTTTTAGATCTAGAAGCTTTATGCTCCGTAGAAGTAAGATAAGTGGAAATTTTTATTTCTAGAGTATGGATCCAAGTATGTTTAATAGAGTCTTTCCTATCTTGAAAACTAGGGTATTAATAGATGAAAGAAGATTTGATATGAGTAGATCTGATAAGAATAGTGAAAGATATGTTATACCTATGCATAGAAAGAATGTTTGGACTAATGAATGGATGCAGGATACTAGAAAGAATGGACAAGAGTTAAAAGATTTCATGACTAGAAGGATCGCATACTTGATTGAAGAACAGGAGAATAGGTCGAAGCTACTTAACACTAGAGACCCGGATGTCAAAGCTACAAGAACACTAGAAGACTCGCAGAAGACTGAGGTACCTATCTAGGATAAAGAAGAGGTGTTAATCCCAAATCCTAGGAAAGAATCTCAACAATGTATAGTGACTATGTCCAAAGACAATAATAATAAAAATGGAAAAAGGACTACTAAGATGAAGCTCACTGGGAGGAAGGATAGAAAGCTAAGTAAGAAGAGAGCTAAGTTTGAAAAGTTATAGAAGCTTCCAAAGGGAACTTCACAGACATAAAATTTGCAGAATGGGAGCTTCGTCGAGATATTAGAACAGTGACACATGGCACTTTGCCATGGCGAGGCAATATAGTCGTTGGGACCAATATATCCATTGGAATGCCACTCTGAACAGGTCGGAAAGCATTTATATCTCGACACCAGACCATTGGACCACGCCATAATAGAAAAAACAATAGTTAATGAGGCTTCATACCCGTTATAAGTGAGCTATTGCTGAGTTTCCTATTTATCCCATCACGCCATGCATGGAGAACACTTTTGCTAACAAAGAATTTGAGCCCGCAGATCAAGTGAATTGTATACAGAGATCATTTCCCTCTTATTGTTTATTCTAGTGCAGTATCTAAGTTAATTGTGAACCCAATATTATTAATCCCAAGTGCATATGTCCGACAAGCTCATCGTAGTTGAAGAATCAGTAACATAAGTACTCCTCGACTTGATGACTGAAAGATTCATGTCGGAGAGAGGATTGTCTACCGGTCTACAAGCATCATTGAAGAGAGGACTGCTCACCTCTCTGTCCACTGCTCGATTCAGACCATCACGACCCGCAGATGAGAAGCGAACCAAGCACAAAGATGATATCATGAATGCTAAGTTGATTTTGAGCATTTTACCCACCTATCTACCACCTCTGAGCGGCACAATAAATCGAGATAGTGTGCCCAGAGACTTTGAGTACGAATTGTTCACTGCGTACCTCTCGAAGGGGATACGTGCAGATCAAGAAAAGATAGCAACGTTGAAGTTTAGTGACTTCAACCTCGGTGATAGGAAGGTCTACAGCATGCTCGCCCCACATAAGTACCTGACCAGGAAAAAAGAAAATAATTCAAAGATAATTCCTCAGTCATGGACCCATAACCTTGCATAGTCCACACTGCTCAACGTCATGAAGATTCCTCACTTTGGAAGACACCAAGAAGTGAATGCATGCGTCAAGATGTTTCTGTCCTATTACCATGGCAAATACTTGTGGTTAAACCACCATATCATAGTGGATATGACATTGATCAATTGGATCACAGGGCTGAGTATGTAAGGTCCTAACCCATAAGATTTCTATCCCAGAAAAATAATGGATCACTCTCTAGCAAAAAGGATCAAATACACCTACGATGATGTCTAGAAAGGCATGTGAGGCTACAAGGTAGCTTCTATCCAAAGCGGTGCAGTGCGCCTAGCCTGTCAATTGATCACGTGAAAGCTGGTCCACAAGAATCGACCCACCCAAGTCACTGGTTTTTTAGTCGACCTCGTAGGGAAGTGCGTAGAGGGCCTAAAAATGAATTGGGTGAAGTACCTTGTGAACCAATTGGAACTAGACTACAGGGAAGCACAAGATCAAGGATATGATTTCCACTTCAGTTGGATTCTAATCCTGATTGCTTTCATCACATGGGAGATGTCGGAAGGTGAGACCTTCCCGGACATTGAGACATTTGAACCTCTAGCTGTGAAGTTTAGTACACTATGGTATTCCAGTGACATGAACAAGAAATGGTAGTCAAATGTCGTATTCCACACATATTACAATCAACTGAAGTCATCTATCTAGTCCGAGCCTCGCATCACACCAAATACTCTCCACAGGTTTCGGCCTTTAATGAAATTCAACACTGACTGCTATTTCATTTATATTACAACACGCGCTAATGAGAAAAAGCAACAACTTAAATCTTACTACAAGCTGATAGAGGAGGACTTAGAAGAAATCACCAAGGACTGGTTGGCATACCTCCTCATTCCAGCAGACCCTGCGGAGATATCTGATTTAGACAGTCCCGAAACTACGTCGGATACACCTGGACCTAGAAAGATAAAGAAGACCGAAGAGGTCCATGATTTAGACATCACATCCATGAATACTGCTTCCATCTCAGTAGATCAAGGAGGAGATGGAAGAGAGATAGATGGCACAAAAGTTGAACATAAGAAAGACAAGGTTACACCACCTAGAGATGAGGAGGATCCCTCAAAGAAAAGGAAGGTTTCCCTACCAAAACCTTCCTCTCGAAAGAAAGTGAAAGCAACCATGATCAAAATGCATGCCATCCTCACCTACGATGACTTTGATTTAATCATAGCAGCCCTGAATGATGCTTCACTGGAGATAATAGAGAAGCAAGAAGATAAGCAGGAGGAGGTGTTCCATCGGATTAAGGACGAGCTCCAAGGAGTGCAGCAGGCACTACAATCCAGCCGCACAGTCTCCATTGCACCTTTGTCATCAGGAACATCAGAACTGGGAGATGAGCTAGCTCAACTCCACCTCATCGCTGATATAGTCAAAGCTCGCCTTTGCCGAGCTCAGGAAGAAACAACACAAGCTACCTAGGCTTTGGCACAAGTACAGGGAGACCTTGTAGAACAATGCAGTACTGTAGAACAGGAGAAGCTTTCTCTCCAAGTGAAGTGGGATGAATAAAAATCACAACTGCAACAAAGAAAGTAACAGTTACTCGTAGAGAAACTAGAAGTAAAGGAAATGGTTCACAGAGCACTTCGCTCTGTGACAATCACAGAAGTAAAGACCGAAGAGAGAGTTTCACAACATGTGTCACAACTTGAAGAAGTAATCCAATGGCTCCAACAATGCATAGCATACTTGGAGCTTTGCATTGTGTCAGAGACCCCTCAAGATGTAAGAGACCAACGGGAAGCAACTTCCCCCAGCGTAGTTGACATACTAAAAGCTCTTTCCTTGGAGTGCAAGTAGTTGAGTAACCGCAGTGCCCAAACATATGAGAACCTCACTGAGAATCCAGAGTTACATGCATTAGAGTGGCATCTCAAGGAAGCAAAGCAACACACAGACACACTACAAGCACAATTGAAGGCTTTGTCGAATGTGGAAAGAATGAAGCGGTCTCAGGAGCAACGCACCGCCCATTAGAAGATCCATATGATTCAAAGTAGAGTGATGAAAGTTACTCAATGGATTCAACCAGTAAAAGATAAGGCATGCCAATTATTCACAGAGGTTGAAAGCTGAGGATCAGAGCTAGAACAGGTTGTCATCACAGCAAAAAAATGCCTAGAATGGATCATAAATGACGCAGTGATCTAGGAGTTCAACGAGCAAGAGGCCATCGCACAGCAACAGGTCAAAGCATCTCGAGCCAAGCTTGAGGCCTTCGAAGTAGAACTGGTCAGATCAGAGTGACTCGGGACGAGTCATAGGTGAGTGTTCGTGGCATGTTGGCCCTTGACCAAGTTTTGGGAGATTCTTGGTCATAGTGACCTATTTTGGGACTTTGATATCCTATCGAAGGGAGAGCGCAAGATGAAGTAGAGATCAAGGGATCTAGGCCCACTTTTGGGTCCTTTTTGGGTTTTTGGGAATATGTAACAGGAATGGGATGTCGGGCCATGGGTTTACCCATGTTTAGGCCTATTTTGTATGTATAAATAAGAGGATAGGCAATGTAAGAAGTAGTTGAAGAGGTGCATCTATGTGATGTGAATGTATGCTAAGTGCACGTAGAGTCTGTAAGTGCTTAGTGCATGACTGTAAGAGACTTGCAGAGATGAGTGTAGGTCCTTGTAACAAGTTGTGGAAGGCTAAGTGTTGTAACGTAAGGAAGAAGAATCTAGCGAGCTGTGCAGATCTTCTATCTTGTGCAGAGTAAGGTTTTTGATGGCTTTGTGCTTGTAACTGATCAACTAAGGACAATAAAGAAGAATAATTGGTGGAGATAGCCCTAGGGTGGGGGTGAACCATATAAACATTGTGTTGTCTTTCTTTGTGCTTGTCTTAATGTGTTTATGTCTTCTTTTGCTAAGTGCTTTGAGATGATTAGATATATCTTCTTATGCTTAGTGCTAATGACATGTGAGAATGTTAGATCTGATCCATATGAATGTGCTTAGTGATAGATCCACTAGATCTACCTCTTTGTTTATGCTAAGTGCTTAAGTACGTTATATCAGTGTGAATGTTGTGAAGCATTGTTTCATCAACGAAGTGATTATTGATTGTATATTGAGGATCTGATGGTGCTAAGTGCTTTATTAAGTATTGTAATCATAGATCTATGTCCCAGCTAAGGCTGCAGACACCTGAGTCTTACAACCACCCCTGCCTCTACCTCGAGTGAGACTTCATCTGCTTCACAGGTGTTGCCAAAAGGGTCGGTAATTAGGGCTTTGTTTGTGCATTGTTGTAGCGTTGAACCCTGGGTCTGTCCCTGTGCCAACATGTAGTCCATTGATATGGATTCCCAGGGCCTGTCAGGAGTAGGTAGAGGAGTGTACAAGCCTTTTTTCTCAGTGGCCGGTTTGGCAATAGCGTAGGTAGTGCAGGACTGTATATACATTTTGACATACTATCAAAGTTTTGACAAGTAGAAATGTTGTTGCGACACTACCACTGTCTTTTCCACACCAAAGTGTACTGCCACCTGACTGTAGTGGGATTCCCAAATAAACTTTGCTCGCTTGCTTGATGGAACACATAGATGGCCTAGATGGCAGAACAACCCATCATGAAGATGGAAATTAGTGAGAACTATGTTTGTGCCCAACATCTAGTAGGTTTTGGTGAAGTCAAGATCTATCTTATAGAGGTGGGGCCATCTAGAGGTCTTGTGGATGCAAGAGACTAGCACTGTGGTGAGTGACGCGACTAGAGTTCAGTTGAGGCAATCAATGATTCAATTGTTACTTTCTGTTTTATACTTGATTTTGAGGTGGAACTACTGCAAATATGTGGACCACTTCTGATGGTGGTCATTATGTAATTTTCCTTATGTCTGAATCAACTGCAATGACTTATGATCAATGTGGATTACTCTTTCCTTCCCAAGAATGTAATGCCTCCACTGGCAGAAGGATTTCACAATGGAGTAGATTTCTTTGTCGTAAGTAGGGTAATCACAGATGACATGTGATAGTGTCTCACTATGATAGGACATGGGGTCATCATGTTGAGTGAGGATTGTGCCCACAACATAGTCTAAAGAATATGTCTTGATATCAAAGGGCTATTGCAAGTCATGTAATGAAAGCACTAGGGCTGAGAACAAGAGATGCTTCATATCATCGAATTCTTTTTGTTGGGATAGGCCCCACAAAATTTTTTCTTTACCACCACCCCTGGTTATTTTTCTGAGGTCCCATGCAATATTGGAGAATCCTAACACAAACCTATGATAGAAATTGGCAAGGCCTAAGAAGCTCCAAATTTTAGTGAGTGTGATTGGGGATAGCAGTCATGGATGACTTGGAAATTAGCTGGATCAACATGCACACCATGGGCATCAACAACATAGCCTAGGTATTGGACCGTGTCCATGGTGAATGTTCATTTTTCTAAGTTGGCGTATAGCTTGTGTTGTTGCAGAGTGTGCAAAACCTGATGAATATGCTGCAAGTGTTCTACCCAAGTATTGTTGTAGATGAGGATGTCATCCAGATACACCACCAAAAAATAATTAGTGAAAGGATGAAATATATCATCCATCATCCTCATGAAAGTTGTTGGGAAATATTTCAAACCTAAGGACATGACCAACTATTCAAAAAAACCTTCTTTTGAATTCAAGGAAATTTTCCATACATATGTCTGCTCTATTGGGGCCTGATGGTAGCCAGACTTCATATCAATAGTATTGAAGTATTTTCCCCCCTTGATATGATCAAGGAGATCGTCAATTCGAGGAATCATGTACCGGTTCCTGACTGTGATTTTATTTAGAGCCTGATAATCAATGTAGAGTTGCCTGGTCCTGTCTTTCTTCTACACCAACATGATTGGGATTCAACAAGGTGATGAGTTGGGTGAGATCTTCCCCTTGTGGAGCAGTTCTTGGATATGACACTTGATCTCCTCATTTTATAGAAGAGAGTGGTGATAGACTGAACCATTGGGTAGCAGTGAGTTGTGGGTCAAATCAATGGGATGTTTGACTTGACAGTGCATACGTACCCTAATAGGTGATGAGAAGAAGTCTTTGTATTGCTCCACAAACTTATCCACTTTCTTTTGCTGCATGGAGTGATTGAACATGGAGGCCATGGATGTGGATACAACCATTCACTCACTCTGAGATAGAATCAAGAAGAAGACAAACTTCCTGATCTGATAAATGACCTTCTTGCATTTCTTGGAAGAGATCAAATAAATACACTAAGTGGGACTACATTAGGTATCTTGTACAATTTACTGTTCAAAGTAATAATAACACTGCGAGGCCTAGACTCATATACAACATGACGTTTCCATAAATAATTTTGGCCCAAAATAACATCACAAACTTCAAGGGGATAAACATCACACAATACCTCATATTTGAATGGCTTGATGTTGTACGACAGGTGACACTGTTTCCTAACGCAAAGATCACTTCCTTGAAGGATCCATCTAATGGTGTAGGGTTGCGGGTGTGGTGTTGTTGGCAGGGCTAGCCACTTGATGAAATATGATGAGATGAGTTTCTTCTAGATACCTCTATCAAAGATGAAGTGCATCAGAGTGCCTTTCAACCACATCCGTGAATGAAAGAGGTGCTCTCCTTCCTCTGGCTCATCAGGTTCATGGTGATGGATATTGGTGGCAGAAATGATGGAACTAGGTTCCACGTCAATGATCCATATCCCCTTTTATGTTTTTGGCTCAGATTCAGAACCCACATATTATTTAGATGCTTTTAGCTCAACCACAAATGACTTCTTTGAGGAGAAATCAACAGTTTTATTCCATGGGCTCTTATGGAAGTCGGACCACTTCCCAATATCTTTCTTCATATTCCCATTGTCCTTCTTTTCTTGTGGCTTGGAAAGGTTGTCCTGAGGTGGCCCATATTTTCTTTAGCCTTTGATATGAAGTTTTGGGCTTCCCTTTCCCTGCTTTTGCTATGAGGGGTTCCTAGTCCCAAAATGCCACATCTTTTGTTTAATCTTATGCTCTCTTTTGATGACATATCGATAGGCCACGCCCAAGGATGAGATGTCCAAACACTCCAATATGTCTAGATGTATCTATGAATATTTCTGTGGTACTTTAGAACCATATTCCACTCATAATATTTGATACCCAGCTTGGTGCGCAAGGTATGGAAGACATTGGTGAACTCTGACACTGTTTGGTCTCTTTTCTTCTACAATGTGGTCCATATTGTATACAAGCCATCATAACTTCCAACAGGGTAGTATTTTTCCTTAATATCATCCCTGAAGGAACCCCAAGTGGGTGCAACTACATATAATGTAGTTTTCTCTATTTCCTTTTGTTCACAAAAAGTCTCCCACCAATCTTTGACATGGGGGATGACCTTGAGGAGCACAAATGTAATCTTTTCTCTATCAAAAAATTTGTGGACAGAAAAATGCCCTTCTAAAAGGTTTAACCATTTATCTACGACATCTACATCTATTTGACCTTCAAATATAGTAATATCAAAATTTATCTGTACCTTGAAGGGAGAAACACCTCTGCTTGAGGTGGATGCGTCCCTTGTTGGTAGTCATAAAAGGATTTGTGCAAAGATGTCCATCATCTCGTTCCTCTGTCGCTCAAGGGCTTCCTTGAGCAACATTTTGAAAGGATATCATGCCTTGTTGTCTTTATTTTTTCCCACCATGGATGATTTCTTGGGTGTGGGAGAGCAGTTGTCCTCAAGAGAAATAGGATCTAGACCCAAATCTCTATACCTTGACTGTGTCAGGGACATGCATTAAAAAAAAAGACAAGGAGAAGACCACTCTGATACCACTGATCCTGATTTATGAGAGGAGCGAAATAAAACCACAGATTTATAATATTAACATAGATACATAGTGAAAAATAACAAAGATACAATAAAACTTGACTTCTATTAAATAAGAAATATGCTGAAAACTGTAAAATGCAGACTGAAAACAAGTTTGCTAGAATGGTGGCAACTTATATGTGAGAAGAGATGTGATGACTATGCTCATTTGTAAGAAGATGAGTACAATGAGGCTGTGAAGGAATTTTTACAATAAAAAATGCATGCCAAAACCCTAGAAATCCAAAAACCTAACCCTAGGATATGAAACAACAAAATTCATGTGGGCCCTGTTGGGGTAAGTTAGTACATAAACTTCTTGGGGTCGTAAATTTTGCATACGATATTCGTTTAGGGCACACGATAGCTTGTTAGAAAGGTCTTGATGAAAAGATTCATTTAGTGGGATCAATGAGAAGCCAAAAATTGTATTGAGGTTCCCGATAAAAAAAAATGTTGTTTAGGCCCTCAAAAGGGCCGCGAAGGTTTGGGACCCGAAAAATTGCTAAAAAAAGTATAATGCCAAAAAACCGTTTTAAGCCAGTTGGACAAGGTGGGTGTTGAGGAAAAGATATGAAATGATCTTACTCAAGCATTTTCAGATTCTACTTGGCTAAAGAAAAATATACGGGAATATCACCCTATATTTATAGCCATCAAAATTAATATCCTAACTCACAAGTATTGATTACAAGTGCTTAGGCTAGTCTTTTTATAAATAAAATCTTGCTGGAAAATTCATTATTTATATGATTTTCTGAATATAATAGTTGCTGAAATAAATGTAAAGATAGAAGCAAGGACACCAAGATGATAATCAAGACAGATGAGACATATAGCAATCCTTTATTTCATTCCAATTCACCAAAGAGTCATTCTCTTTACAAAATTTCATGAAGAAGTTTTGGACCAAAGTCAAACATAGACATCCCCGATGGAACATACAAAAGGACCCCTGACAGGAAATCAAAAACTTAACTCTAAAAGTTGGATCAACTTTCCACAAATTGTTGCCCACTCGACTCTGCACAATAGCCTTTGTCAGTCATGAAAACTAATTCACAAACAGACAAGTCTACACACTATCAAAGATAGATCAACACCTCTGAAAAACAAGTGTCTGAATGATGTAATTCAACCTTGAATCTTGCAGTCTACAATAAGACCCTGCTGTCATAAAAAAGAATTAGGCTTGTGATAAATTAAGGAATGAATGAAAGTTGAACTATATCAATATAAACTCAAAGAGAAAACCTTAGTATGCTTCTCCTTCTATCCTCCACTTGTTCCTCCCTTTCCTTTTTCCTTTAAGAAAATTAGAATTGGTTGAAGTAGTTGAACTACCTCATTAGTTAAGTTAACTAAAAACTCAACCAACTTTTTAGTTAGGGGGAAAAGTAATAAATCATAATAAGGGTTATAATTAAATAATAACTATTAGGTGGGACCCCTTGTGACTCCCATTTAGATGTTAACAATTATAACATAACTAGTCAATTAAACAAGAACATTTATCCTTGTGACTACCATCATCACATGCATATTTGACAATTTATCTCATTGATATTTAACATTATTTTCAAAAATGCATTACTCATATATCCAAAAATAAAACATGTTGTCCAAAAACTTTGAAGTCAATTGTCATCAAGAATAATTAAAATAAAACTCAAAAACCATATTTTCCACTTTGAGATGCAATCTTTCCCTTGTTGCTACTGTCACCCCTCGATCTCTCTGAGTTTTCCTTTGGCTATGCTGATCCTTTAGGCCTATTCTCATTGATCACGTGAGAATAATCATCCCTCAAATGCATCCGGGAAGACACAGATTTATCAGAGTCATTGGAGGGTGAGGAAGGGAAAGCAGTGGATTTTCCTTTGTCAGGGGCATGGTGGGCCTCCGTTTTCAATCTCTTGATAGCATGGGAGGACTGAAATAGTGAGTGGGAATTGACAGCTTGGACAATCTGATTGTTAGGTGGAGGAGAAGGTAAAGACAAATTGGGACATCCACGATGTTGGGAGACTGTCGGGTGGAAAATCTATTGCCATCCATCATTTTTGGGGACCTCAGGTTGCAATGAGACATGAGGGGGTACAATAATACTAGGGCCTTGTGGAACTTGGAAGGGAGGCCTTTCAGGCCTCATTTGGACCACTCCTTGTCCAATACAATTGAAAAACCCATCCTGAAATAGTTGGCCTACCTCTTGTGATTCAACATCAAAGTGTATGGAGAATATTGGCCTTCTTAGGCCTCTGTTCCAATTACCTCTCCTTGGGTTGCCTCTTCCATAGATACCTCGGCTGAAACAACTCATTCCTACATACATGATTGATTATAAAATAATTCCTTTACAACCATACATGACAACTCCTTAAAAATATGAAATAGACTTTGGCTCAACAACATATCAGACTCATGCAATCCAATCCATACAATTTGTGTAACTGTTGTCAATTAGCAAGGGGTGAACAAAAGGTTCTGGGATATGCAAGGGGTTTGTATTGAGTGAAAAATGATAACATGAGGGGGAAAAGAATCATGATTACTTCTCAAAGACAACAACAATCAACTGTAACAAAAACCAAAGAAATCATCATTGTGATCCAACCAAGAAATTGTGATCTCAAACTGCTTCAATACAAAATTATTCTTAATTGTAATTAAATTTCAAGAACAGGGAGTGAAAAATGATGTGGGAGGCGATGGGGTTGTAATTAGAGAAAAGAAAAATAATGGTAGGGAAAGAGAGCAGATACTGTTCATAAAATTAATTAAGTAATCCATAACCATTCTATATAAAACACAAAAGATCCAACACCAGCCAAATAATCACTGTGCTCAATTTAACAATCATTGTGTATAACTCAATCAATTTTGTGTATTACTTGCTCACTGTTTGCACTTAGATCATTAACACAACGTCATCAAAACAAGACAATATGCTTTCCACAACAACTTGTAAAAGTATGTTTCTTCCCTACTACCCCATTAATATTTGAAACAATTTCTAAATGAAAACACAATCACTTGTTCCAATCTGTTTCATCAAAACATCAACCACTGTCCATGAATCATTTCTTCAAAACGCGGACACTAAAATCACACACTATTCCATTCATCAAGTTCATTTAACAATTAAGTTGTAATGAGAACATATTGTCACAGAAAATGTGCCTATCTCTGCTACGATGCATGATATTCATCAACCCACATAACAGACAACCAAATAAAACCATCAATATTTTAATTGCAAAGATCCTGAATTGCTACTTCAACACACAGGCATTAATCACCATTTCAACTCAAACTATGCCATGGAATACACAGACCATTCGACAAAACACAAGAGAATTTATGTGATTGTACATGTCCAACTACTTTGAATCTAAACATCCACAATGTTGGGATATCAATCCAATACAATGAGGTAGCAAAAGTATGCCCGATATCATCTCACAAATTGACCAAATTGCAACAAAACCATATTGTTTAAAAACCCGTGACCATGTCTGATGGTGCAATCAAGTAATATCCATAACATATATAGTGGATGGCCATGCCATAATTACCACAATTGCAATGCTCCCATTGTCAATTTAAAAACACAATCACAACAAGCATCAACTCAACATAACATGCTATAGGAATCCCACACAACCAATGCATCACGCATAAAGCATCGTTGTGATTTAACCAATTATAACTAATGCTGGGTTAACACTTAAAATGTCACAATAACCAATGGAGTGACTAAATACCAAATGAAACACCACTGTCAACATAATCCACAGGGACGATCCAGTGATAGACACTATCGATAACACACCACCAACTTATAACAATCGACAACATAAACGACAAGACATAATGGTTCCCTCTATAAAAATCTGGGCTTGCAAAATCAAGGGTTTGTTCTATGGACCAACATAGGGAGACTGGAGTCGACCCCCAACATTGGGTGAGAACCCCCAAGACCAACGATGCACACAGGGTATACCACCAATAACTTCGCATACAGGGTGACAATTCTTGTGATAGGAGAGACTATGAAAAGAGTAGACAAGGCTTCGTTTGGTCCCATAACAACACTTATAACACATAGGGTATAACCCTCATGGTTTTCCCAATCAACCAAAGAATGATGAGATAAAACATAGCCGAGCAATAGAAATCGACCTCAAGAAATCCATTTGGCATAAAATCCATCATAACCTACTATGCAAACATCATCAACATGAATGAACCCATACCCAAATGAAAAGATACGCAGTGACACAAAGTGTTTCAAACCTAGTAAATCCCATAACAACAAATGATTGGGTATGGTGATAAGAAGCGTAGAGACAATCATCCAATCTGGGCCGAATGAAAAACTTTCAACCAAGACCGATAAGGATGACAGAGAGCCTTCATGGCTTCTAACACTCGGAATGGTCAATGAAACTGTGACTTCAAACATTATTGCAATGAAAACCACACCAACCATTCAATTAAGAAAAATACCACATTTTTACACAATTGTCAGACTTAAGGAAAGCACAGACCCATACATCATCGATCCAATATCTATTTCATAACCAGAGCATGTTCATGGATGGCAAAAAGACATACCTGTAACCACGAAAACCTTAAAAACGTGAGCTTGGCCAAGCAGTTCTTCCTCTGCTTCAAAATTAGAGCTTAACCACAATGAACACAATTGAGCACTAGCTAGGGTGATGACCAATGGGAGGGGTATGGGGTGACGTGCAGTAAATGCACGTCGCCTCTGTTAGCACTCTATAAATTTTGTCTGGCTGATAAGAAAAATGACAGAGGTAACTATTTCAACCGGCTTTAGAGTTGAGGCACTAGCCTTCTCAACTCAGACAGGGGTCTCTCGTGTCACTTGATATTTCTTTGGAAATGATTGGCTAGATTTGGTTTTTTTGGGGGGGTATTATAAAGTTGTTGAAGAAATGGGGGTGACATTTGGGCTATGGAGTCTGAAATGAATAAAGCAGTGAAAAATCATTGGAACTATCAAGAGGAAAAGGCTAAATGAGGCAATGAGTCTGAGTTTAAATTGAAATTTGCATGGTGAAAGAGGAAAAAGTAAAACACATAACTGCATCAGAGCATATTAAAATGAATTCTGAATTAGTTATGAAGAAACACACACTTGAATTTAAATTGCTGATTCTAGAGCATCATCAGATGAATTCCAGACTCTTAACTCTCTAATTTAAAAGAGGAAATTGTAAATGGGATTTCAAAGAAACAAGAAATACACACTACGAAAGAAGACATAACGCATATCACAACCAATTAGAATATTTTCATAAACAATTCAAAAATTTGCTTCTACATTGTATATTCACTTTAGCTCCAGGATTTTACAAAGTCTTCCTGCTAATAGAGCAGGCCCCTCTTTTCTCCATACTTTCTTTATCCTTTGAATGATATATATAGATTATTTACATGCGGGATTCAAAATGATTCAATTTCCCCATAGTTCTAAAGATAGAGATCGGTTACAAAAAGGAGTAACGCATAACAACTTTTCTCCTACTTTATAGGGAACATTATAAACATGACTGACTTATCCGAGGTTTTTCATTGAACACCACATGTCCATATAATTACAAAACTTTTCTGAAACATACTCAATTCAACCTGAGAACTAATTCCAGATTTGTGATTTCTTCCTTTAGAGTGCTCAACCAAACTGGTTGTTTTTTCCCAACGCTCTTAGCCACTGCATCTCTATTTATTGTTTTTTGTATCTTGCTTCTCTTCCACTTTACTGCTCGCTTGTAGCACACATCCGCATATCTGTTGATGATTAAATCCCTTATGATGGGATTTAATCTGATCTCTTTGTCCACTTCTAGTTTTGTTGCAGGATCTGTATGGAATTTTGTTGCTAATATATGTGCAACCAACCTCTCTGTTGGCCCTTGACCAAGTTTTGAGGATCCTTGGTCATGTTTGACCTATTTTTGGGACTTCGATAGGCTATCGAAAGCGAAGCACAAGATGAAGTGGAGATCGTGGGATCTCGGCCCCTTTTTAGGGCCTTTTTGGGTTTTGGGCTTATGTAATGGGTATGGGGATGTCGTCCCATGGGTTTACCCATTATTAGGCCTATTTTGTAATGTATAAATAAAAGTCTAGGCGATGTAAGAAGTAGTGAATAGTGACTAGTAGTGACTAGTCAGTTGCAAGTGTGCTAAGTGCTAAGTGGTAATTTCTTTGTGCATACTGTGTGAGGCTTGCAGAGCTAAGTGCAAGTCATTGTAAGAGACTGCGGAAGGCTTTGTGCTATAACTCAAGGAAGGAGGATCTAGCGGGGTGCGTGGATATCCTGTCCTCTGTGGAGTTGATTTTGAGGCTTTGTGCATGTAATAAGATTGATCAAAGCTAATAAAGAAGGCAAAGAGTTGGTGGACATAGCCCTAGGGTGGGGGTGAACCACGTATATTCCGTGTTGTGAATGCTTTGTGCTTTTTGGATGTTCTTTTGTTCATGTGATTCAATGCTTAGTGCGATGTTAGATGATAGATGAATCTGATATGATATCTTAGTGATGAATAATGTGAATGAATGATATATTTGATCTCTATTGGTATGCGTAGTGCTTGAATTTATTGGATACGTGTGAATGTTGCGCTGATATGTTGTTAGGGTTTAGTTTCACTATAAACTAAGGCTGAATATTGATGAATCATAATTTCTAAGTGCTTTGTTAAGGTGTTACAATCACAGATCTGTGTCCCAGCTAAGGTTGCAGACTTCTGAGTCCTGCAACCACCCCTACCTCTACCTTGGGTGAGACTTCATTTGCTTCGCAGGTGTTTCCAAAAGGGCTAGTATTTAGGGTTTTGTTGGTGTGCTATTGTAGCATTGAACCATGGGTCTACCCCTGTGCCAACAAATGGTTCCGTTGCCAGAACCTGAAACTGTGATTGCTGGGAACTAAGGAAGAAGAAGTCATGTGAGAAGATCTGACCTGAAACTGTGAAAGATCTGTGCGTAGATTTGTTTCCCTGGTGTGAAGTACTCTATTTGGATTGTGAATATTTTTGCTAAGAAGAGAAGTCTGATATGAAGAAAGAAAAAAGGTAAGATCTGAACGCGTTGTGCTCTGAAGGAGGTAAGAATAGTGAATTTTTTTAGATTTGGAAGATTTGTGCTCTGCTGAAAGTAAGATAAGTAGAATTTGTTTTTGTTTCAAGAATATGGATCTAGGTATGTTTGAAATTTTTTTTCCTAGCCCGAAAACTAGGGCACAGCTAGATGAAAGAAGATTTGATATGAGTAGATCTGATAGAAATAGTGAAATATATGTTATTCATATGCATAGAAATAATGTTTGGACTAAAAAATGGATGCAGGATCCTAGAAAGGATTTTTTGCAGGTTAGCTACCATGATCCTAGTGTACAGTACATGAAAGGATGAGAATCATTTAAGAGAAAGAGAGGATTAACTCTTTGTTACAGTTGCAGAAGATCGGGACATCTTGCTAAGGAATGCCCTGCTAGAAGACCTAGTTGTTTTTGTTGTAAATCTATGGACCATGAAGGTTTAGATTGCCCTAGAATGATTGCTAAACTTGAAAGAATGAATATGAGAAAAGAATACCATGAGAAAGGTCAAGACACTAAGACCATGGTAGAGCCCCAGAAATAATCATAGACTGTACTATTGCAAATGAAAGAAACCATGAATGACCACTGAAATATCAACTTTTCAGAGATCTTCAAAGAAAAAGAGTGCATAGAAGAAA
>JASDQU010242329.1:96680-111808 GCA_032191745.1 Picea mariana | reverse complement strand
ACAGATTTATTATTAAAAATTAGTTTGGTGGGTTGTAAAGTATAATCAAGAGGTTATTGAGTAAAGTCTATTGCTAAAGCTACAATCAGTTGTTTGTCATACTCAAAATGTAAAGAAAAAGAAGTGTCCAATAGATTCTTCCTAATGTATATTTCATCATAAAAATAAAATAAAAAATAGATTTATTATTAAAATTAAAAGAAAAAAGATATATATTAAATTAAGAAATATAAAACAATTATTTTTACAAAGAAAAAAAATTATAATTTTATTTACTAACATACCCCTAAACCGACAAATGGGAATGCAGAAATAATATTAAAATTGTTAAATAGAATAATAGAGATCTTGAAATTAAAATGTAAATAAAAAATTTAATAATAATACATTAATTATTTGACTAAGTTAAATAAATATAACTATTTTTATAATTTTAATAGTAATATGAAACATTTACAGTAGTTTTTTAATGTGATTAGGTAAATGTTAAAAAGTAAACATGTTAACAGATGCCTTGAAAAATGCAAGAAAGTTATAAACAATAAATCTGACCCATTGATTTTGGAGGATGACTAAGAATATGCCAGCATCTTCAATGCATAGCCATCAGATTAGGGTTTAAGGTTAAATAAGGTTAAAAGATCATTAATTGTGCCCATTGTCAATAGGTGTACGCCTTTCCAGGTAAATATGATGATGATAACAACGTCCATTGAGACCAAATTTAATTAATAAAAATAATTATACAGTTGTCAATTGAATGTCACTTGAATTTAATTTAAGTTGTTTTGGGATGAACTAATTTTATTTTAAATAGGATGATAAAGATGTCAATGATGATGGAATTTAAAAATATGTGTTGGTTTTATATCTTGTGTGGATAAAAATTTTAATAACAATACACTAATTATTTGACTAAGTTAAATAAATATAACTATTTTTATAATTTTAATAGTTATATATAATAATGATTAAGTCTATATTATTATATCAGTTAGTAATATATTAATATGATGATGATAACGATGGTTCACATCCATTGAGACCAAATTTAATTAATAAAAATAATTATAAAGTTGTCAATTGAATATCAATTGAATTTAATTTAAGTTGTTTTGAGATGAAATGTATCCTTAACAATTAATTGTATTCTTATAAATGCAATTAAATTTTATCAATTTTAGCCCCCAGGGGGCAGCTCAATTGGCAAGTGCCGTGATATAGCGTGTTATGTACGATGAGGTTCCAAGTTCAAATCCCCCCGACTTACCCGTGCCTGCGGAAGGGGCATACGTATGGCACCTGGACTTACCCGTGCCTGCGGAAGGGGCATACGTATGGCACCTGGACTTGGACTTACCCGTGCCTGCGGAAGGGGCATACGTATGGCACCTGGACTTACCCGTGCCTGCGGAAGGGGCATACGTATGGCACCTGGAGGACGACTTGAATTTTAAAAACATTATTTAAGAATAATTATAAAAATAATAGTTAATAAATTATTAAAAATATTTTGTTTGCCATTATTCTTTACATTATAGTGCAAGGCCTTGATCACCGCCCACTATCTTAAGAATCTTCAATTAGAGTGTAATTCCATGGATTTTTTTAGTGAAGCTTATGTTCAAAATAAATACTCACTTATAAAGATGTATCAAAGTTATGAAATAATTATTTTGGCTAAATATCTCTATATTCTAGGTCCTATTACAATATAGAAACATTAATCATTCATATTACACCCATCTTTAATAATGCCCCTTAACTCTATCTACAATAAATGACTCATTTTGTAAAGACAAAACACATCTATGAAATCACCTTTTTGGAAAAACATGTTAAAACTATAACACCATCCCTTCTACTAAGTAATCCCCCATCCTTGGCTCCATAGGCAATAAATAGTCCCATTGGGATCCCATCTAATATAAAAGACATCATCTTATTAAAAAACATTCTTTGTGAATATGCTTGAGAGCTATGAAATCCTACTATAAAAGACTTCCTTGTGAATATGCTTGGAAACTATGAAATCCTCCCCTTAGGGGTTACAATCTAAAACCATGAAATTATTCATTCTTCTAAGAAACCCATCATCCTTAGCATTAAATGATTCCCTTGCACATATGTGTAATTCACAAAAACATAGCATGACACTTGAACAAATTAAACATTGATGGAACAATAATAACATTTAGATTATATGCTAAGTCTAATTTGGTATGTAGCAAATCAAACTATCTTTTGGAATGTCTTTTTATTCTATTTATTTATTTTTTGGAAATTTTCAAATTTCAAATTTAAAATGTTGGAATTGTTATTTCAATGAAAATGTATATTAACAAATTCATTTGTAATATGAAAAATGGTTAAGTTTCAAATTTTTACTATAAAAATTGTGATTTTTCAAATTTAGATTTCTTGTTTACAATACTTCATTTACAAATACATGTTCATAATAATGTTTTTAAAAAATTAAAAAAAATAAAAATTAAAAATAATTAATTTTAAAAGATAATTAAATAGATACATGTTAAGCATAATATTTTTTTTAAATCATCAAATTTCCAAAAATGAAAAAAAATATATTAATAATATTTAAAAAAAAACATTAAAATTAAAAAATATATATTTTTTAATAAAAATTAAAAAGAATTAATTTTAGAAGATAATTAAACAAATACATGTTAATCATATTTTTTTTTAAAACATCAATTTTTAAAAAATAAAACAAACAAATATATAATAATGATATTTAAAAAAAAAAATATTATATATTAATAATTTTTAAGATGGTTACAGAATAATAATAATTCTACATGTGAGAAAGTGAAAAAAAAAATAGAATGGGTATGGGTATGGAATATATTTAGAAGTTGATTGGTTTGCTTGCTTCTGTAGTCTTTTAGTTTGCCAAAGTACTATTTTCTTTGCTTTAACTTGCGTTTCACAAAACATAGATTAAAGATGTGTTAAGAAAAGTGCTTATCATCAAGAAATGGAAGATGTATTGAGGTGTAAGAGTGCCCACAAGCACATAGCATTTAAGTATGGCATTTTGATAAATATTCATAAACTAACATAATTATATAATTTAAATTAATGTGGTTAATATATATAGTTGGATAGTATTTAATTTATTTACTTATATCCACCACTATAAACACTGAATGATTACATGCTCAATTTAAAATAACTTCTTCTCATAAATGAATAAAATAGAGCTCTTCATGATCTATCTTTTCCTAGTTTTAACCTATGAAAAACTTTTGAAAAAAAAAATTAACACTTCATCATCTCTATCATTGCACGAGCTTTAAATGATTCAATTATAACATGATAATAATGCCATGGATGTTCATGCCAATTCATTCACACGAACATTACATATGAAAATGCATGTTGTTGAATCAATGACTCGAGTATTTCCGAGTATTTAAAGGAAGTTCAAGGGGACTCCATATCCAAAGAAAATTGTGAAACAATTTATATTGAATTTAAAATAGATTAATATAAAATTGCTTGAATATAGAAAATATTGAAGCTCTTGCATGTAGATGACATATGCAATTTGTGTTTATTGAGCAGGATTTTTATGCATGTTTTGCATGCAAAATGTAAGAACTAAACTTTGGAGGAGAGAGAAAGTAATGCTATCTCTATCAATTGTTTATACATGGAGATGTGAAGATTTTAAACAATCCAAAAATGCATTCCGTAGTTTAGTAATAATAATAATAATCAATTTCTAAGGTCACAGTCAAGTCAGACATCAAATTGGTGTATGAAACCCCCTCTCTCAACGATTTGACTAGTAAAGTCTACGGAGGTATGCATACCCTACCCCCATCTGGATTTGAGACCTCCCAGGAGTTGTAGCAAGCATATAAATAACTTAGAAGCACCTCAATATCATGTTAAGTCAAAACAATGGAATGCAAAAAGAAGACTAGTGAGCCTGACATTCATGACAAATAGAATGGCAAAAAGAAAGCTAAAAAAAAGTTAACACATGTTCATATTGATCCATACTTTAACGAGGTGTTACCACCTGACATACAAATCCATTTTGGGTGTTCAAAAACCTTCTTTTACCAACATTGAGAAAAGAATTGTGAGCTAAAAAGCCTATCATCAGACTTTACAATCCAGAGAAAAGAATTGTGAGCTAAAAAGCCTATCATCAGACTTTACAATCCAGCCTCTTACAAAAGATTTCAGATCATGGATTTTGGGGTATTTATCTCAAAGTTGAGTGCTTTATTACATCATCAACAAGATGATTTCAATCCCCCGTAACCAAAAGGAGGTGTGCGTTAACTGTTTTTCATCCACCGTGACTTCAGGAATAAATACCCAAAGTATACTCCCGCTTTAACCTCTGTAGCCGCCTGCCCTCGTATTCAGGCTGGATTGAATCTCGTATTCTGTCTTTCTTGAGTTAGCCCTCGGTCCAGCTTGCCTTCACTAGTTGAATTCCTCCGATTCTCCGAACTAGTTGAAATCTAACTCCAGGGAGTTCCTCGTTCATTCTCCAATCAAGGAGAATATAAAGACAGGTAGTGAAAGTCGAGTAAGGTTGGGAAGTTGAAGGAAGTTATTTAGATATTGTATTATCTAAGCTCTGCTAGGTAGGGGACTGTGTCCCGTAAGTACAGTAGTTAGGGACTACTCTGTGTCCCGTAAGTACAGTTTTGTGGTTCTGTAGGGACTGTTTAGGCGGCACCATCAATCAAGTAAATCCATCAAGTGAAAGGGCATCTCTTCATACAATTTTGGGGTATTTATCTCAAAGTTGAGTGCTTTATTACATCATCAACAAGATGATTTTGATGATTTTGTTTGTAGGCTAAGTAATCATATAAAGAGTAGCACAATGTAACTATGCATAGCAACCCACGGGAAGCCATATATTTATATAGCTGTGTGACTTGGCTTTAGTCGGAAGAGACTGGCACATGGGAGGGGCTGTTAAAGAATAGCCTGGAAGATTGCAAATAATAGCATGGAAGATTGTAGCCGGCAGGCTGACTCCTCCTGTCTGCCATTTCTCCTATTTAAGATTGAAATTAAGCTTTGCTTCATTAGTGGATGTCAATTTTTCATTCATTCAGTAAATCTATAAACGCTCGCTGCACAACCATTACTGCGTCACTTCACCTGGTATCTTAAACACTTTACAGTCTTCACCCCTATTTCGTGACGTATTCTAGATGTTATAGGATTTTTTTTTTCATCAATTTTACTCAAAATTAAACGTTATAGTTGTTTTTTTTTCTCATCAATTTTATTCAAAATTTCAGATTTGAATGTAATCTGAACGTTACCATTTTTGATATATTTTCTCATCAAGTTTACTCAAAATTAATTATTGATATTGAAATTTCATATTTGAATTGTTGGGTTGAAATTTTAGATTTAAATTGTTGAGATTATTGATATTGAAATTTCAGATTTGAATTATTAGATTGGAATTTTAGATTAAAATTGTTAAGATTGTATAATTTTAATAATCCAAAAAAGTTATAACATAGTTTTAAATAGTAAAAAAATAATAATAATCCAAAAGTTATAACATAGTATTAAATAATTTAAAAGAAAAATAGTGATTGAAACTTTTAAATCATTTACCTATCTGAAAATTGGTAAAAATTACATAAATACTGAATCTATTTAAAAAGAAAAAATAATAAAAAATTATCTGATAAATTTTAAAAAACCTAAAACCAATGAAATCTGATTGCAAGGTGATTATTCCTTAAAAAAAAAATTGGATAACAATTATGTCTTTCTATTATAATTTATAATATCATTATTATTTTTTCAATAATGTTGAGTTATTTCTATCTTTGGAAAATGTATAAGTGTAAATTTAACATGTTAAGATTTGGATTTTTTTATATATATGTTTTTTTATTATTTTTGTCTAAAATTTTGTTAAAAATTAAAAAAAAAATCATTATTAGAATTGCAAATATTAGTTATTAAGATTGCTTACTCAAAATACAATAAAGGTTTTAGAAAAAATTGAATTCATTTATATATTTAAAAATACAATTTTAATAATAAAAAATTACAATTTAACCAAAAATTATATAACTAAATTCATTACAATAAAAATTTCATATCTTATAAATTCTAAACTTTTTACTTTTTAAATGTTGCCATGAATTTGATAACCTACTTTTCCCTTTGAAATATATTTTAGAGTTTAAAACCACATGCTACATAATGGGACTTATATTTTATATTAAAGCTTCCCTTGGAAGTGATATGGGTGATTTGGTATCTAATAGTAGTACAAAGCCATACATGAAAGTTGTCATCCAAAATCATAGGGCACTTCTTTCTCCGGTAGTTTAAATGTTTAACTTTTTGGAGTTTTTAAGGGTATATTTTCTGATCATTTTTTCCTAAAATTTGGTCAAAATTTGTTGGAACTTAAATTTGAATGATTGAGTGTGTATAATTCGAGTGCCCCAAGGATTTTTCAAGGTACTGAATCCATTTATATATTCAAAAATGCAATTTAAACAACCATTATTAGTGATTTCACAAGATCTGTGTAGCTGGAATTCTCATCGTGCATGCAATATTGACCAAACATAAATGCTCTAACCATGTTCCCACTGGTGACTGATAAATACCAATAGATAGTGAAAAAAAAACTTAAATAAATGTATGATCGAACATAATAGATCAACTCCTTATACTTTATCTTCTCAAATATAAAATTTCTATTGAATTTGTTATTTGTCATTATTTAATAATCCTATAAAAGTTCTATTGAATATGTTATTTTTCATTATTTAATAATCCTTTCATTATAAAATCAGAAATAAAATGATACTTCTCATCATACTTACTAGGATGAAAAATATATCCAAATGAATTTATTATGTGCACGAAAATTTCCAATATTCTAAGATCGCATTCACTTAAAAAAAGAGTGACCTTATCTACCTATAGCATAATCACTCTCCTCGCTCACAGAAAAGTATCAACCCAACTTCGAGTTCAAGCGTTAATGCCACCCAACCCGATAACATCGATGGAACAGCTAGGTAACACAAATCTGAGCTGGGGCCAGCTACAATAAACGATCTTATGGCCGACAAGTTGTTCGTCGGCTTTGGAGGTTTTATTTTTTGTTCGAGTGCTGGTGCGATCTGAATCATCGGGTTTCTTCTGTTTGAAAGATTATATGTATTAGTTAATGGTGTTTCCCTTTTGACATCACATTATTGGACGTTACCATTTGAAGGTGCCACGACGTGTTATCGTGTCTTTGTCGCATACTTTCCCTGACTGACTTGGCTTGGCCGATTTCGGGGCCAAGCGCAACGACTTTTGAATTGTTCGGTCACACATAACTCACGAGTGTCATAATAATTTATGCACGTATTTATGTTTGTTGATTAAATTGCAATTTTTCATTATTTATACGTAGTAGTATTTTGATTTTTTTTTTTAATTATCATTGAAATATGGTAATTTAATTGTTGATGAAATCGCAATTTTTCATTGTTTGAATTGTATTTTTGAATATACATCTCCAAAAATCTCTAATTCATTCTCATTGTGCAATCTTAACAACTCATATCTATCATTCCATTAATTCTTTCAAGTTTCTTTACAGATGTTTGAGCAAAACTTATTCAAAAAACAATATTATCTTGTGGTGAAAAACTAATGAAAAAAACAAAAAAAAACACAATTTGGATATCTTGCTTACCAAGATGAACGCAAATTTAATATGTTAGACCATATATTTTTAGGTATGTTAACTCATGGTTTTTAACTACAAAGTGTTTTTAACTGCAAAGTTTGTCCTGTCATTAGACAAGGTGCCTTTATACTATCGCCTTGCTCTTCTAGTTACCCGGAAAGTAGGCCTAGTAAGCTTCCCCATTACACTACTTCCCATGAATCTTCATGTCTTCATAGACAGTGTTCTTGCAACAAGGAAGTGTTTCAACAGATCTACGCAATGACACAATGGAGTAGCACGTGTGAAAAGAGCCAAGATAGTAACCCAAAACCTTGACACTTTTCATATGCATGTAAAAGCCTATTTAGTATTTTCATTTGAAAGAAATTGTTCCGTGAGGAAAAAAAAAAGGAAATAAGAGGCCTATTTTCATTTGAAAGAAATTGTTCCGTGAGGAAAAAAAAAAGGAAAGAAGAGGAATAGAACATGGTATAAGTGCAATCAGACCATGTGTTCATTCAGAACCCTATGTTAGTAATTTTGAATTGTCTTCTGCGTTGTGATTTGTTTACCAAGACTGTATGTTGGACTCAATCCTGGAATGCAATAAATATGTTTTCCGCTGGAGGGAGATGTGAGTGTGGTGAAGATCTGAGCAGCAAGTCGTCTACTGGTGCCAAATTTCTAAAAGGTATTCCTGAAAAAATTAGTTAGGGAAGAGATGAAGTTGAGTATAAATTTTTGAAGGATATGGAGGGATTTCCCGTTGTGATTTTTGTTGGCAGGAAGCCAGATTTGAGGGGGTTTGGGCACATGGATGAAAGAAAATATGTGGGATTGACTAAAAATGAAAGGGCATAGAAGAACAAGAGGAATAATGTTGAATTTGAAGATCCAGTTCATGAGCATGAGGACAGTGGAGCAAATATAGGGAGAGTAGTGCATGAGTTTGAAGGAATTTCTGGGAATCATACTATAGATGGGCACGTTGTTGTTGGTATCAGAGGTCGAAACAATCAAGAGTATGTATATGATATCAGGGAGAACTCTTGGAGCACCGAAATTCATGAACTATGGAACTTGATGTATATTTTCAAGGTACAGAAGTCTGATAGACCTGATGCAAAACTGGAACATAAAAGCTTTTGATCTCAACATTAATCCAGTTGGGTGTATTACTCTAACCAAACAATAATCCCAGTTCACTACTCATTATACCATAACTACAACAATCAATATAACAAAAATTGATCAAATCTACTATCCTCGGAAGAAAATTGTCAGAACAATTGAGTAGCACACCTAATTCATAGCAACTGTGTAAATCTTCTCCTCAAACTGCAAAGCAATTTTTTTTAGTTCACTCATGACATCTGCACCTGTCTGTAGCATGTGTCTTTGAATATTGTCCATTCTGTGAATTCAAGTCGATCGTTAACCATTCGTACAAGGATTATTGCATGGAACTTGATGTATAGAACCATGAACATACATTAGTTGATATGATTTTATATGTTTAATGAAGCAGTTGTATTAAAACAAATTTATAAAAGCTATGAATAGATTGTGTGTACTCAACTACCACCACCACTGTCGCTGCGTGGAAGATGTCACCCAAGTATTAAAAGCACACATCAATAATAAATACGTCAATTATAAGTCGTTGCGTGGAAGATGTCGCCGAAGTATTAAAAGTGCACACACATCAATAATAAATACGTCCATTACTGACATTATAGAAAGTAAGCAGCGAGGGTAAATAAAGAACTGACCAACATAAATAAAGGCGTGTCCTAATCGGCAAAGAAATGAAATGCATGATAGTTGGAGCGATAAGGTGGTTTTGCTTGGCCGACAGTTGGAGTGATAAGGTGGTCTTCCTGGTTGAGAGGTTTTGGTTGACAAGTTTTGCTTGGCCAACAGCTGGAGTGATAAGGTGGTTTTCCTAGTTGAGAGGTTTTGGTTGACAAGTTTTGCTTGTTGACAGGTTTTCTACAAAACCTATCCCTAAGATATGACTTCGACATAATAAGAACAACATTACAATACATCAAATGCTTGAAGTATTTAAAAAAACTCTTACATACTATGAGATTTTTATATATCTCATATTATTTTCCAACATATTCTAAAGAATATAGGTTTTCTTTCATCAGTGAAGTACTCTTTATCTTGTATTCTCTGTCACTATATACTCAGATTTATACAAGAAACTGTAAGAAAACCATAAACATAAACATATATAAAACCAAGGTTTCTAATTTTATTTATAAGAACAACATTATAATACATCAAATGCTTAAAGTATTTAAAAAAAAATCTAACAACCTATGAGATTTTTATATTTTTCGAAAAAAAAAAAAAAATATATATATATATATATGGTTTTCTTTCATCATTGAAATACTCTTTATTTTGTATTCTCTCTCACCATATTTACTCGAATTTATACAAGAAACCGTAAGGAAATCATAAACATATATAAATCCAAGGTTTATGAGCATATTAAGAAGTAGTGCCTTCTTGATGTTATATGATCCTTCAGTTCCTAGATCCAACCTTGTTCTAGCTTTTGAAAGACCATTTGCTATCATATTTTTATCTTTGTATATGTGTGAAAAGAATATGTATGAGAATATTGATATTTTTGAAAGACCATGTGTTATCATATTTCTATCTTTGTATATGTGTGAAAAGAATATGTATGAGAATATTGATATAAATGATTCCAATGCCAAAACTAGTTCCTAGATCCAACTTTGTTCTAGCTTTTGAAAGACCATGTGCTATCATATTCCTATACTTAGAATTATGGGAAACCAACACACAGGTGAGGCAATGCTCACAATCTATATTATTCAATGAACACTGATTACATCATTATATAGGAAACGACTCTACTTAATCGGTTACAACAAACCACAGATAACTAGGATCTACATTAAGTGAAGTAGAGTTCAACTATGCTACTAACTCTTGCAACTGACTGTTGCAACTGACTCTTGCTCCATTATTTCTAAGTCTCCCCCTTAATGGAGAATGGATTGACTTCTACACCTAACATCTCCCTAAACAGCTCAAACTTAATCTTTCCAAGAGGCTTAGTGAAAATATCAGCCGCATTTTCACTAGTATTACAATACATAAGAGCTATTTCATTTGACTGCAACTTTTCTCTAACAAAATGAAACTGAGCTTCAACGTGCTTTGTCCTTGCATGAAAAATCGAATTCTTCACAAGATTGATTGAACTTTGATTATCACATTTGATCATTGTAGGTTCCTTTTGTTCTTCTCCAACATCTTGAAGAAGTCTTCTCAATCAAACAGCTTCACAAGTTGTTGCACACAAGGCTTTATATTCTTCTTCAATAGAAGACAAAGATACAGTAGGCTGCTTTTTACTGCTCCATGCAACAGCCCTGGATCCAATGCCAAACGCATATCCAGTGGTTGATCTTCGATCATCTGGATTGTCAGCCCAATCATAATCTGAGTAACCTATCAACTCAACATCAGATGCATCAGTATATTTAATACCATAATCAAGTGTTCCTTTTAGATACCTGAGTACCGCCTTTGTTGCATTCCAATGGCTTTCTAGAGGTTTCGCCATAAACTGACTTAACACACTCACAGAGTATGCAATATCAGGTCTGGTTGTGGTGAGATAATTCAAACTACCCACCATTTTTCTATACATAGAACCATTCACCTCCTTCGAACCATCATCACAAGAAAGTTTCACATTCTGTTGCATGGGAACAATAGAAGATTTACACTGATCCATTTTAAATCTCTTAAGTACTTCTCTGACATACTTACTCTGACAAACAAAAGTTTGGCCTGCATTTCTCCAAACTTCAAGACCTAGGCAATAGTGTAACTCACCAAGATATTTCATTTCAAAAACTTGTGACAACTGCTCCTTGATTTCATCAATTAATTTCTCTGCATTTCCTGTAATTATAAAATCATCAACATATAAGGAAATCAATACTATATACCCCTGCTCATCAAATTTGGTATATATATTTGGATCACTTTTGCTCCTCATAAAACCCTATTGAAGAAAGAAAGAGTCCATCTTCTCATACCATGACCTAGGTGCCTGTTTTAGTCCATACAATGTTTTATTTAACTTACACACTAAGTGTTCTTTCCCTTGTTCCACAAACCCTTCAGGTTGAGTAAGGTAAACCTCTTCCTTTAACTCACCATTCAAAAATGCATATTTAACATCTAATTGGTGTAGCTTCCAATGATACTTTGTAGCTAAAGCAATTAACAATCTGATAGTATTCAATTTAGCTATTGGTGCAAATGTTTCAGCGTAATCAATACCTTATGTTTGTGAATACCTCTTTGCCACCAGTCTAGCCTTATATTTGTTTATACTACCATCTGATTTAAATTTGGGTTTGTATATCCATTTTCATCCAATGGGATTTTTATGTTTAGGCAATTCAGTCAATTCCCAAGTATTGTTTTTCATTATAGATTCATATTCTTCCTCCATTGCATTTTCCCATTCATCATGTTCATTTGCTTCATCAAAACTTATGGGTTCTATGACATTGGAAATGCTACTCATTAGGGCATAGTCTCTATACCTCTCAGGGAGCCAAACTTGTCGTGAAGATCTTCTCAACTGATTATCTTCCTCCCCACTTTGTGAAGATCTGTCTTCGCCTCTAGGTAAACTGTGACTGCTTGAAGTGTCCATATCACTGAGTCCTTCTTATTGTTGTTGTTGTTGTCGCTGTGGTTGTGGCTGCTGCTGCAGTGGCTGTTGTTGTGATGGTTTTTGTTGCTCTTCTTTAACTCCTTCATCAAGAAATCTATGCCATTCCTCATGACTGTTGTTGTCATGATTTCCTGCTTCCTGCTCATGGAAAAGTACATCTCTACTTGCAAATACTTTGTGAGTAGAAGGATCAAACAATTTGTATGCTTTGAATTCAGAATAGTACCCAATGAAAATACATTTAATGGCTTTAGCATCCAATTTCTTCCTATTCTCCTTTGGAATATGAGCAAAAGCCTTACACCCAAATACTTTCAAATTATGAACTGCAGGTTTGGAACCATACAAGGCTTCGAAAGGAGTAACATTATCAAGACACCTTGTTGGACTTCTGTTCTTTAAATAAACTGCAATATTTATGGCTTCAGCCCAAAATGCATTCGAGAGATTCTTACATTTCATCATACTACGTGCACACTCTACTAGAGTTATGTTTTTCCTTTCAGCGACTCTGTTCTGCTGTGGAGTGTGAGGTACTGTAAATTGTTGTATTATTCCATGATCTTTGCAATATTTTTTGAATTCCCCTGATTTATACTCTCCCCCTTGATCTGAACAGAGGATTTTGATGGATTTTCCTGTCTTCTTTTCTACCATGGTTTTGAATTCCTTAAAGTACTCGAAAACATCACTTTTTCTTCTAAGTAAATAAACCCATGTGTATCTCGTGCAATCATCAATAAATAACAGAAAGTAAAATGCACCTCCTAAAGACCTAGTCTGCATAGGCCCGCAAACATCAGTATGCACAAGATCTAAAACATCTCTCTTTTTCCTATCAAGATTAGAGGGGAATTCATTTGTGCATCTTTCCTAATGCACATCTGTCACAAGTAACATTTTCATTCTTTAACATGGGGAGACCTTCAACCATATTCTTTTTCTGTAATAACAATAAATCAGGATGATTGATGTGGCCATACCTTTGATGCCAAAGAATCTCTGTTGGCATAGTTGCAGAAATCAGTGCATGATGTGCTTTGCTGGTAACATCAAGTTTGTATAGGCCTCCTGCTCTAACTCTCGTTGCAATAGTTTTGAATTGGTCCAGCAGATCCTTCACTATGCAATAAGTTTTGAAGAATTCAACCTTCAAGTTCTGATCTGTAATGGTGGACACAGAGATCAATTTTTTCTTTATCCCTGGCACATACACCACATTGTGAATGTGACGAACAGTACCATTCGACAATGTCACAAGAATGTCTCTGTATCCCTTGATTTGATGAGCGCGGTCATCTCCAAGATATATGCTGGCTCCATTCTGTGTTTCTTTAAAATTAGTGTACCACATCTTATTGCATGCCATATGTACTGATGCTCTGGAATCCACAGACCAGGCATCAAAGTCATCCATTTCAACAGATAAAGCAGCGTTAGACACAAATAGCTTAAGATCCCGTGAATCAAAATTCGGGGGTTCTTCAGTATCATCATTAGCAATAAATAATCTGAGATCATGATTTGAAGATTTTTCTGCATAATGACCTGAATGTGTTCTAGGTTTATTCCTAGCCTCATCACTCTTCTTCTTATGACAGTCTTTAACAATATGTTCAGGTCGACCACAATAAAAACAACTCTTTGACTCATTCCTGTCATATTGCATACCTTGAATCGGCCTTGGAAATTGTCTTCTCTAAGATGAACTGCCTCTCTGCCATGAACTGCCTCCTCTGCCTCTTTCTCCTGATCTCCCTCTCGCAGATCTCTTATTTGACCACAGTGCCAAGTCTTTATTCTGAGGCTTCAGATTCCCGCATCTCTCTTCCTCTTGCAGCAAAATACCTGTCAATTCTTCAAAAGTAAGAGGTTTATCCCTTGCTGCGAGACCCGTTATGAACATCTAACAATCTTCTAGCATACCATTTAAGGTAATAGTGACCAGATCAGTGCTAGAAATAGTTTCCCTTATATTTCCTAGCTTGTCTTTCACCTCTTTAATGCGACCAAAAATGAACTAACAGATTCATTTCCATCCATCTTAATGCCTATCAATTTAGTTTTCAGGAACAAAATGCGATTTGTGTTGCTAGTTTCATACAATGCTTTAAGCACTGTCCACGTTGCAACAGAAGTTTTAGCTTCTCTAATATGTGGAATTATGCTATCTTTAACAGACATGCGCAACAATACCTTGGCCTTGTTTTCGCGCTTATCCCAGTCTTGGATCTGCGTTGTTGTCACATCGGCAGTCGCATCAGGTTTCTCTTCATCTCCCTTCACAATGGTCCAGACATCATAGCTTTCCATTAGCATTTTCATCTTGAATTTACAGTTAATGAAATTCGAGCCATCTTACTTGTTGGCTTCGTTGAGGTAGGTCTTTGCCAGCGGATTCGGCATCGCTGCAAGATATTCTCTGCAAGTGAATCGCCAAGAATATGCAACTTTATGTCACTCTACCTTCGGATACCACCGATCCGTCTCTGCCTTGGCTCTCAGTTTTATTAGAATAAATATAAGGAAACCTTAAAAGGAAATCTTAACACCACTCCATTTATTAAAAAAAAAAAAAATTTAAAGAAACCTTTTCCTTTTTTTAATACGCATACATGCATCCACCTTTAAATCATGCATGCACCTTTAAATCATAACCCCACCTCACAT